>JAZHYW010067759.1:0-42154 GCA_037355805.1 Ixodes ricinus | reverse complement strand
CGTTAATAGAAGGAAGGTCAGTTGCCAAACTCTCCGCCTCCGCGCACTTCTCGCGCGGCGCCCGAGCAGACTTTGGTGTAGGTGGCGCGGCGGCAGCAACAGGCTTCCAGTAGCCGCCGACGGAGCGAACGAAGCATGAGCGGTAGCAGCCGATGTTCCGGCAGCTGTCAGCGACGTCGCGCAATTTGAATGCAACAAATCAGAAATGTAAATTTTTATAGTCCCAATAACTGAATTTCCTTGTGATATACGAAGTTAACGAAAAAAAAAACGTGACAACCGCCCGAAATTCGCCGCAGCAGCGCAGAGCGACCTATGTCGAGTTGTTCGCTGCGTATATAGGCAATTGAGATGTTCGGCGATCAGTTAAAAAAGGTTTGCTATGGTATTTTCCCAGGACTATTGCAAAAGACTCTTAGAAGGTTCGAGAAATCACCTCAAAATTTGGCTCTGTCATGGAATTGTTCATAGATCGCTAGCGATCTCCGGCGTTTTGCTTCTAGCGGGTCTAGCGTGCACATTAGTGCCTATGGCCCCAGCCCGACAGTGCTTGACGACGTGCAGCAGTCCCTTCAATGCCGACTTTTGCGCATCCTCGTACGAGTTGGCACGCACGGAGACGCCAACATGCATTCAAGAGGAACACATGCGTGTCATCTGGGCTTTAAATAGCGCTTCCATCAATGCACGCCACACAGTTTATGAGAAAGTTGGCACTAGGCAAATACAGTGGTCGGCCAAATGTTCTTAACGAGGGAAATTACACATCCGCTTGTATCCTGAGTAGGTGGCCGTACAGATATTGTTATATTAATGTGCACGGCATCTTTTTAACAGTGCAGGGTGAAATGAAAAACACATGAAATGTGAACATTTTATTTACACAACCTCGTGCAAACTGGACGCATCGGGGCTGCATTCAGTGCCCAAAAGCTATTTACAGCAAGCGAGACTTTTTCCTTGCATTCTTGACCTTCTCACTCACCCGACTCCTTTCTGCAAGAAACCTTGTGTAAAAGTGCATGCGCATTATCAAGTAAAACTTAATGACTTGCACTGTGAACTGTTCAAAGTGCAGGCTACACCCTAGTTGAGGAAGTGCATGGCTTGTGAGGATGTCGACAATTGACCAAAACAGGTTCCCGAACACCCTTTCACCCTTTGTCTCGCTTTCCACTACTGACTCGATGCCAGCCAGCAGATTCGTTAGTGAGCGTGAAGGGTGCTTGAGAGCCCCAGGTACAAATGACCTCATTTCTGTGAGAACAGCCGCTGCAGGCACATTCTGAGTATCTGTGATAGTCGCTAGGCAGTCGGCACAGCCAGAAAACTTGGACGCCTTCTTCACAACATAGCCACCAAGATAATACAAGACAGTGTCCCGAGCAGTTGCACGGCTGTAGCCATGATCAAGAGCGCTCACTGGCTGTTCTTCAAGCGTGATCGACCTAAGAAGGCTCTCAAGCTTCTCCTTCCTAGTCTCCTTCTCTAGCAAGGCCGCCATCTTCCTGCTGCTTAACGTCTCTTCCAGGGAAATCAGAACGGGATCAGCAGAACCTGTGCAGTTACCCCTTGTAGCCAGCTTAAGAGGTGTGTGTAAGCTGAGGAGACGGAACACTTGGCTGAAGTTCGTGACTGTTGGGTGATCTTCATCCCCTCCAAATGACCGTACAACACCAAAGAAACGCTGAAAAAATAAAAGTTTGTACAATTTCTTTTGTGTTCATAAGTAAGCTCATACAAAAACCTTTTACTGCTATGAGCATGCAGCACGTCCACAGCACAAGTATATGCTTACCTCGAGCGGGTCCTGGTTTAACTTGGCTGTGAGTACGTACCGCACCCCTTGGCTGTGAAGAAACTCGACGATGTCGAGTACAGACATTAGAGTGACACGCAAAGATTCTGCGGTCATCTGTGAAGTGAACATCTTCGTGTTATTGTCCTTGCAGCCTTTTTCTGTTGAATTTAGCATCTCAAGGAACTCCTTGATTATCTGTAAGAAGAAATGTTTAAGTAGATGAAAGATTCTTGCAGGAAAACACACTGTTGTTGTGAAATGTCTGTTCTCTATAGCATCCCCAACCAGTGCTTCAGTGGATGAAGCACATAAAGGCTCTATTGTCATGATGTTCCTTACCCGGATCTGAGGAGAGTTCATCCGTATTCCTTCATCAGGAATCTTTGCGTTGAGGGCATCGAACAAATTGTTGACAAGCAAGGTGAACTCCTCAGTACCTAGAGAGTCTTGAAGTCCAGGTGTGTCTTTTTCCCTGTAGTACCTGAGGCCCAGTGCAACGCTCCTGCTAAAGAGCTGAAATGCGTAGTCAAGCACACAAGTTTAATAAAACAGGAATAACTAGTAGACTCTAGCACAAAAACACCAAAGGCATGTGGTCAATTTTAATATTATGGAGCTGTTGTGTGGGCCCATAAGAGCAAAGAGTGTGCAAAAGATCATCCATAAAAGGATTGGCACGTACCTGCGTTGCCAACCTCACATTCATTTTCTGCAGGTTGCTTGGGTTGATGTGGGAGGCTGTCAGCTTTCGCACAACTTTCAGTTGGTTGTTCTCCTCAGTCTTGTAGAGCTGCTTGTAGTGATCAAAGCAGACTTTGTGCTCACCAGCCTGGAAACAATACAAAATTATAAATTAAAAAGTAACACCAAAATCATGCTACCCATGTTTAATTTCGTTACTCCGTAGCTAAGCTTCGCTTCCTTATTTCCTCTCTGCATAAATTATAAAATGTGTTGAAGAAAAGTGCGCAAATTACATGCACTCGCCATAGAAGTACACGTCCGGCATTCCTTTCATGATACTTCATAAAATACCCAGAACAGAATTCACTATTTGGCCTCGACAAAGAAAAATAAATTACCATGCCATAGGTGTGAGTCAGCAGGTGGTTCCTGATGCACTTCACTATGTGCGGTACATCGCACAAGAAGTAGAGAAAGCGTCCTTCGTCCAGTGACGGGTGTGGGATCTTGTTGTTGGCTTGGTTCTGCTTTCCAGAGATTCCCAAGTGAGTCCACATGGACCGATTGTTCCCTGCACCGTCAGACACAACAGCCACAACTGACACTCCATGGTGCTCTAGCTGGAGGACCGACTCTAACACCATTTTTGCGAGGGCGACGCCTGGTGCTGCACCTTTGGTTGCAAAACTGGCCACCGGCTGGACCCAAGACTCAAAAATGGGCACAAACATCACGACTAGCGCATGGTCGGCTAGCTTTCCATTTGCCTCTGGAGCTGTACCGGAGAAGTCCACGAACCCGTCAAACTTGTATGTTGATGGGTTAAATTCCACAGATTCTCTGAGCTTGATCTCATCAATCAGTAGCGTCCCATAGTTAGAGCTCCCTGGTTTGCTGTTAAAGTAGGCTTGTATAGCCTCCAGCGCAACCTTATTGAAGCCATACTCGCATGGCATCCCCGCGAGGATTTGGTTGAGGCGACTGCACGTTGGTAATGCCAAGAGCTTCATGGATCTGATGAGCTTGTACGCCTTTGGGCTTGCAATGCGCAATAGAAGGCAGTTCATAATCCATGTGCTGCTGTATCGCATTCCTTGTGGCTTTTTGGCTTTCACTTGCTTTAGAGAGGATTCAAATGCCACTTGCTGAATCGGAGAGAGCACACTCAGGGCCTCTTTCAGGCTGTTGCTTGGTTCAGCTGCTAGCTTTGTCTTGAGCTCTTTCACACTACCCAACAGCTTAGATCGCCGCACTGCTGCTCGTAGAGCTCTTTTCTGCAAAATGTCCAGCTTCTGCTTCTGTTGCTTGAGTCTGAGTTGTTGTTTAGCCCATTTCTGGGAAAGCTTTAGGCTAAGCCTCAAGCAAGAGCCACAGTTTGGGTGCACTGTGAGAACTTCGCACTTGGTGCTCCTTCTTTCATTTAGCGGCGTGCCAGCACACGCATTCGGGCAGCCTGAACACACCTTCAGCTGGTGTATACTCGCCAGAAGTTCGGCCAACTGCAGAACTGTTGAAACCGCTCTGCAAGATTTTGCAACACGGCCGCGTGAGCTTACAGTGACTGACATGTCGTTCCCAACAATAACACATTTTTCAACGAGGAGTACTTTCTCTTCCGCTTTCAGCTCGAAGAAAGCAACATAACTTCCTGTGCTATCATGTTGCATCATTTTTCGCCAGCTCGAGGATGGCAAGCTAACCTCTTCGATGTCTGTCATCGTAGGCACGTCGTTTGTGACAGGCACGTCGAAATTCGAAGCGCATTCTTCAGAGACGCGAGTCAGGTCCGTCCTATCTTTCTTTCGGGCTGATGTCTCTGGACGTGAGCGCTCCCTGTCTGGCAGCTTCCTCTTCTTCACCGGCGGTTTTGAAAGATAAGTTGGTAGGTTTGGGAATACCTTCGGCTGACTTCCTTCCGCGAGGCTCCACTTGCCCCTCGCGATCTCCACCTTCTTCCCATCGATAATGTGTGTGTACGTCTTCAAGATGTCCTCTGGGTGAAAATGAAGGTCGCACACACGCGACTTGTCGGAGAGTTTCCTGTCGAGACGAGGAATTGCGCGGTCCCATGCCGCGCGGAGATCCGGGTCACGCGGAGCCCAGAAGAAATGCCTTGACGTCTTGTTCGCTCTGTAACCGCTCGTGCAGCCAGGAACACAACACGTTGGCATGATGAATGCACGACCATCGAGAGTCCAGCCAGCCACAGACAACACAAAACTTACGTTTAAAGTAGCGGACGGCCGCGCTCCTCATGCGCGTTCTCCACACCCCGCCACGGAAAGGCCCGGAGCGCCGGAGCCTGCTACGACTGCAGCGCCACTTGTCGGGGCTAGCGGTGGCGGCGCCGCGCAATATCGCCGAGTTTGGCAACTTAAACTCCTTCCATTAACGTTGGGACGTACAGCGCGCTGACGTCAAACTGACGGTGCCAACTCTTCACGAGCGGCTTGATAGCCGAGTGGTAACAACTTATTAAAATAGCTAATGTACGTGTTGCTGACTACAAAAAAAGTAATCGGGTTTTTCTTGGCCTTACTGCAAAACCTCAGTATTATTTTTTTGTAGTCTCTGAGACGTACTCTAGCTGTCTGAATGAGGTAAAAATCACCGTTCTCAAGTTCCTCGTAAAAGTTGGAGCCGTCTGTTGACGTTAGTGTGCTTTACGTCGAATTGAAGTTTTGGGACGTCGTGTATGGGACAAGGAATGTAAGGATATGCGCTCTTTTTTCTGAGAGTGTAGAATTACTAACAGCAAATGCTAGAGATTCAGGTGGCGCTAGTGTGCTGTTGCATTTTGAAGCAGACAGCAACCAGTCTAAGTTTGACTTCCGGTAACTCATTCCTACAGGAAAACGCAAATGCATTTTCTCTTCGCGCTCGATTATAAGAGGAAATATTGCTTAGTGTTGTGACAGAATAAAATGTTTTGAACGTTTTACAATCGGATGCACAAAAATATGTGTCAGAGGTTTTTCTTTAGAATTCATGGCGTCGAACACTGCGCTGAAATAGCCCAATACAGAATCAAAATTAAATCATAATTTATAAAAATACACATGTATAATACGTGTTGACGTTGCAAACTGCTATTATAGGGCACGTATTTACGCATATAATCAATACTATGAAGCACAGAGAGTGAATCAGCTTGACGAAACACCAAAAGGATGCTAATATATGCCAAATCAAACAATCAAAACAGACAACACGAACGAAGCTTGGAGTTATGGAACGAAGAACACGTAGAGGATTAGTAACAAACTATTACAGCTTATTTAAGCTGTAATAGCATTCATTCAAGCTATTAGCATACAGCTTGAATAAACCCTGCACACTTTCTAATTGTTCTTTTTGCTTGAACGGATAGCTTGTATTGACATATCACGCTGTACAACACAGACCTGGGCCTCAGCTTTTGCTAACTTAAACATCGCCCAGTAATTTAAAAAAACATTAACTAAATAAAGATACACTCTTATTATGCGAATAAAGCTACATAGTACCCATTACGAGTAAAGAAACTACGCTGATTTCTATTATTCACTGGCGAAGAGAAAATATCACGTACGTTTTCCCATAGGAATACACAGGAAGACTGGAAAAGTAGACTGGTTGCTGTCTGCTTCAATTTGCAACCGGAAGTCCCGTAGACACTAGCGCCAGCTGAGCCTCTAGCGTTTATTGTAATAACTCTATGTTTTACCCCTCGCTCTATTATCACTTTAAATACTACTGCACTATGAAAAATTAGTGAGTGCGCAGGCGAGCTGGTGGATGCTGATCTTGATGTAGAATACGCGAGACTGTGGTAAAAGCTGCGAAACTTGGTCGAAGAAACAAAAAAGGAGAAACGTTCTTTCCTCCTGTCTTTTTTCTTCGACTAAGTTTCCCAGCTTTTACCACAGTCTCGAGTATTCTACATCAACTACTGCACTATACTTGGGGACAACGTTTCTTAGCAACGAAGCCAAAGCTATAGGTAACGCGCTCGTACAGTTTGTACAGTCCGGAGCTTAAAAAGAAACGGCTGCAGTTTCACCGCTTGGCACTCGAGGAACCACGTCGAAGCACTTGGTGGAGGCTTATCGGTTTGAGACCCCAGGTCTAATGTCAGCTGTGCATGCTCGCAACATTCCCGTACATTGCGAGTCGCCACTCCTTGTCCTGATCTAACCTGATTTTTTATTAATATGCCAGCACCCAGACCTCGAATTCAATCACCGGTGCCCTCCCCAATCCCACTCCCTAGTTGTTGTTTGTTATTTTTTTGCAAATAAATCGCGTTTTAATCTAATCTAACCTTGTCCGATTCCGACGAGGAACTGAGGCCAGATTCACGAAGAGCTTCTTAGTTTACGACAACTTAGCTAAGAAGTTCGTAAGTTAAGAACATCGTAAGAAGAGGAGAAATATATGTTGCGACGTTCTCGTACGGAAAAACTAGAACTTTACCGGTGCTGTGCTATGGCGAACGGCGTCTTCGGCAGCACGAACCAATCGGGAGAGCTCGGCATGGTTCGGAGCATGGTTCGGAGCAGTTCAGAGCACGTGGATTTTTAGTAACAAACCACGACCAACAAACCCAGGCGGCTCTCTGCCACCACTTCCCTGGGGTTCGTGGTCTGTGCAGTGATATGTCAACGCTAACACGATTTAAACGCGCCCGAATGCCGAGGCCGGGATGCGTAACCGCCACCGTTGACTGCTACGAACTCGATGGCTACGAAGTCCACACAACTGTCATCGATGATCGTTGGTAAAAGATGGCCCGTGCCAGTCGTTTGCAAAGCGACGTGGATGGAAACAAATTGCCGCGGCGTTTTTCGCGGCCTCGGAGATCTGGAGCGAGCCGACATTAAAAAAGGTACGTTTGAACTACGACAGAGTCAGCAAGAGCCACGTAAATACCTGTTCACACTCGGAACGGACGCGCGCGTTTCATCGAAGTGCTGGATTCGTGCCCTGGATCGCTAATTTGTAAGCGCTTCGGGACCGGTGTTTTACCATTGCAACTCGATACTGACGTGACACTCGGCAAGCAGGCTAAACCGGCGTTGTGAAGCTGCCACGAACTGTTATACTCGACAGTGACGTTCAGTCGTGTCAGTATAAACATGTCATAGAATAACAAAGGGCACACACCGTGTTGCAAGGTAATCCGTACTGCATTTATTTGAGGTCTGTATCACACAAAACAAAGAGACAGAATCAATGAGAGTCCTCGACGACAGTGTTCGTCACCGCTGCCTCGGAAAACAAGGAGATGACCAGGGGAAGAGATTGACTTCTTAATCTAAAATTGATGTCAGCTATCAAACTATAATGGCAGAAGGGTCCACAAGAGTCGCGCGGGCATATTCCATTCAGCACGCTAGCCGGTCGTGGGCAGACGGTCTCGGCCAAGGACCGTCGGAGCAACGCTGCGCCGGAGCAGGTCGGAGTGCCTGCTGGGCCTATATTCTGCCGAGCTCGCTTGGTCGGGGTCTGAGTCGGTGGATGGTGGCCGTTGAAGCTTTTTCCGGGTGTTTGCGTGATCCAGCCTTCTTGTTCGTTGTGGTCTGTTTCAAGTACTTTTGCACTCTTTCTTGCTGCTTGAAGTCGGGACGCGCAAGAAGAACACGTAGAAAAATAAACGTTCGTTGGTCGTCGCGATTACTAACTGAGCGACGCTGTCGGCCATGCCGGATTTGAGTCGAAAAAGTGCGAAAGACAGCTCCGGAGCTATGGTAGGATTCCGTCGTAACCTGCGCACGCAAAACTTACGATAATTTCGTTTCGTGAATACGAATTTGTTCTCATGTTTTCTCTTACGCACATTTTTGGCGTAAGATCGTTTCGTCGAATCTGGCCTCTCGAGTCTTCGTCGAAAGAGTCGCCGCCCTTCCAACAGGCATACCGGCGTATGGGACCAGTCCCATACTGTCGCAGTAGCGCAACACATCTAATTAGATTTCGCTCAGGTGCGATGTGTCCATGGCTATCGCGGTGATGAGAGCGTCGATTCAGAGAATATGTCGGTGGCATCGGCGCCATCAGCGAAGTAAGACCCTGTGGTAAGACCTATACCGCGGCACACACGCCAGCACGAAGCTAACGCTCCCATTCTCCTACTACCGAGAAAACTTCCGCGGTTCCGGTGCCAGTACACGTCACGACCGTCAAAAGTACGCCCGGCGAGTTGGAGAGGAAGAAAGATTCGATGTTTCATTAATTCTTCGTGTAGAAGTTAATAAACCGAACGAGAACGGATGCCTGTTCGGCGTTCAGTGAACATTGAAGGCTTAATGTAAAAGATATTTGGCAAAAGTGAAAGGTGATTTCATAGTCCCTTTTTATACTTTTGTTGAGTATTTGGCACAATACTGGTTTTGCACGTGCAATGTGCGTGAAGACGTATGTGCCTCTGGAGCAGCCTTTTACTTTACTCGGACGACTGTATTTGTAATGTGCGGCACTGCGGTCCAGAAACGAGCTTGATCCAGTGTCCAGTGGCGACGAGGATAAAAAAAAGAGAGCGGCGGCGGCGTTTTTTTTAGACGTTTATGGCAATTAGTTTAGTAGAATCAGAAATCTTTATTTCTGTGCATCCCACCCCCTTTTTCAACCAAACACTTCCGACGCCCCTGGCTCCACTGTTCAAAAGCGGCAATGTGGATTTGGAACCCTTAAGGAATTGTGATTGGTCAACAGAACGCACACGACCATATGGCCGCGTCGCTAAAGGTTTTCAATCTCGCCGTCTTGTACTTTTGCCTTCGAAAACCTTCCTTGCTCCACGGCGTTGCACTATTGGTGCTGCCATGTGATTCATTTGAGTAGATTTGGAACATAGCCATGGTTAATTGTTCATAAGAGCAGCCGCACAGGTTTGTTTCCGCTTCTTTATTGCTAGTAGCTCGCCGGAACTGCTGGACGTTCCAGAACTCCCGGCCGATTTATAGATGCAGAGACATGCTACGCGCGACACACCATCACGACTTGGCCGCGGTGTCGATTTTTCGTCGGCATTCCAGCGTGCGAAGGATCAGAGACGCAGCACTTTAGCGTGCCAAGGAAGCTTTGATCCTGCAGCGCGAGACCGGCGAAAACCTGCCTTCGCCGCTTTGTGTCTTTTTCCCTGCGGCGCTGCACTTTCTCATAAAAATTTCTACGCGTTCTCCAAGGCAAGTCTCACCTCACAGGGATTTAAGGAACTTCTTTAGCGAATGACGACGAACGAGTAAACAACGTGCCTTCAGCACGCTGCCGCCAGTCTCCCGCAATGGTCCCAAACACTCGAAGCTTGCTGGATACTAGACGGCCGTCCGGAGGCAGCACTCGCGGAACGGGAAGCGCGATCCAACAATTGACTTCTTCCAAGACCGACGCGCCCCATCGCGGCGAAATACCACGCAGTGCACTCTGGGAACTAGTTGGCCACTCATTTCGGTTTCGACTGAGCAGCTTCATCTCATGCTATCACGCCGCGACCGAAGCGCGCTGCTTGCGTTTTCGACTATCTGACTTTTCGCGAATGTACAATACACTCATTCTCGAGCGATACAAAAACGAAGACCGGGATATTTTCCTTGGTTCTCGAAAGCAACCGGATATTGTGCGTGCGTATGCAAACGTAGTAAGACGTGGCTTATTCACCTCACCCTACGAGTGCATCTTTGAGCTCGTGTCAGTAATCCCGTCTAGTACCAGTGAACTACAACTGAAATTTGGTCACCTTGAGCCCTACACGTATTTTGTTTGCCAAACATCCGCTTCTTGTTACTTCATTGGGCGAAAAGCAAGCCGGATCCGCACAGGAGTATCAAAGTTGAGCCCAGCGTTGACGCATGAACTTTTAAGGAGACGCAATAAATTCGACCTCACTACTGCACAAAAGTTACTATGATGTCTTCCTCGTGTCATCACATATCTCACTCAAAATTTATGCTGATATAAGATTAACCATTTTGTTCTTAGCCCAAGACTGAGGCAGGAAAAGAGGAAAGTTTCAAAGTAGAAGAAAATTAACATTCGAGGACACGTCTCTACGCTTCTACTTTGAAACTTTCCTCTTTTCCTGCCTCAGTCTCGGGCTAAGAACAAAATGGTTAACATCCACCAGCTCGCCTGCGCACTCACTGCATTATCATAAGATTAAGTTTTTCGCAAACGCTGAAATCGGCTAGCTACGACAGAGGCCCTAACAAGCGTCCCCTACTCCTCAAGCTAAGCCTTTTTGGACGACCTTTTCCTGACGCCCAAGATCTGTGCCTGAACGGTGTGTCTGAAATTATCTCGGCATACTCAGTGAGGGAGAAAGCAAACACACAACAAATATTATGGACAGTAGCAACCGTCAAATGCGCTTTGAATAATTTCGTTCGTTTGGCAGCAGGGGTTCATGCCCCGTCCGGCACACTTCCACCGAATGGTGCGACATTCTTCACACAAGTGCTCGACTTTTGGTTTCTTAAAACGGTTTGTATGTGCGAATGTGCATATATGATTGCAGGATAGCTTTATGCGTATACGCGATGTTGAATATTAGTGAAATGCAAGCGGTTGGGGACTTCACGAATTCGTGCAGTGCTGCGGGGCAGCACAGATAAGTGACGAGAAGTGTGTTCAAATGGAGCTTTTCAATGGCGCCTCCGAGTTTTACCTTGCGTTCTCAGGCGTATTAAGAAAAACAGTAATTGCAAAGTTATATTTCGTCTATGGACGCACGAAACAAAGAAACTTCCTGATCAACAACACTAATGTAAAGGCGCGAGCTCGATGTATGCATACTTACTGATTGCTACAGCTTGTTGATTCGTACACAAGCTAGATCCCCGAGCTTCGCAGCGTCGACATTCCCAGCACTGGCTCGTCCACATACCTCGAAACGCTTATTTCGTTTCAGTTTGGGTCCAGACGCAGGCGATGCTACAAGCGCGAGCTCCGGGCTTTGAGCGTCCCTGCCAAGCACGCGCGCTCGTGCAATGCAAGCACTGTTCAGGCATGGTTCAGGGCCACACGCTCGCGCTCGTAGCATCGGCTGCGTCTGGACTCAAGCTGAAACGAAGTATAACAGAAAGACTCAAGTACAAGAATACAACAAGCATGCGTTAAGACAAGCTATACGTCTCGGGCTTGTGCTAAAGCATCGAGGTCTGGCCATTTAGGTTGGTCTCGGGACCAGAAAATATAAAATTACGGCCGTTTACAGTTCGCGCTCATGTGTATAATCTCTTGTTGACGTGTCGATCGAAACCGAAACCATGGCACTCTCCTCCCTGGCCAACTAGTTCCCAGAGTGCAACGCGCGCCGTGTTGCATGCAGGGCTTTATGGAAGTAGTCCATTGTCATATAGAGAGCAGCGCTCTAGCGCTACCTAGCCTAAATATTTGCAATTACTCTGCCTGTGACTGCCATCTAATGGCAAACTTCTTCCACGCTTCGCGATTTTTTTTTTTTTTTTTTGCCTTGCAATGAGTTAAGTGCTGCTTCGATTTTGCTTTTTTGGGAACAACTTTTGGTTTCACAAATGGTTACCACTCCTCTCTGACGTGCGGTGGTTCGGTTCTAAGGAAACAAATGTGTCGCGGGGATTTGCAAGGATGGGACGTGATGTGGGCGCAGTGCCCGGGTTTGGGCTGAGTCACAGCGTTCGAAACGCATTTCCTTACTGGCGCGGGAAGCAGGCATCGGCAATAAATAAAGTTCGTGAAAAGCTCGTTTTGCGTTTTTATTTTCTACAGCGCAGCCTTACGCATGTTGCAGGAGCGGTGACTTCGGCACCCCAACGCTTTTCCTATACACGCTAAACGTCTTTCTAAAATTGACTGACTTAGAAGGTTTCGTTGACGCTCAGCCCGTTTCTGAGTGGAACCATATTTATTTTATTGTCTAATCAAAAAGTTTATTCAAACATTTTAGTTAATTAACTGATTTATCGTGACGATTATTCACCTATATTATGTCCCCCTGGCCGTATAACTCACCTGCACAAACCGCGTTGGTGTAGTGTTCGTGGCTTTTTAATAGAAATCTGTAAAGCCCTAAGACAATCCCTTGTATGTGAGAAACAGTATCGCCAATACCATAAGAACGGC
This sequence comes from Ixodes ricinus, assembly GCA_037355805.1. Taxonomy (NCBI): domain Eukaryota; kingdom Metazoa; phylum Arthropoda; class Arachnida; order Ixodida; family Ixodidae; genus Ixodes; species Ixodes ricinus. The sequence goes on along the minus strand of JAZHYW010067759.1, from coordinate 29,589 downwards.
CCCAGTATGCTGACACGTTTTGTTCTTGATGACTAAACATAATTAAACATGAACATATTTTAATCTTGCAGCGTGAGGACAGTGCTTTGTAGCTTCGTGTTCGTGCATACCCGTGTCTTCACATTGCAGCGTTTAATGCCCTCCAAGCGAGGGCATTAAACCATTCTCTCTTTTGCATTGCTCATTTGGTATTTGTTATCTGCAGCGATGAAGGAGGCTCGGGGAAAACGTTTTTCTATGCGGTTTTACGATTGAGACCTCGGTACTGCGAACCTGTAATGCAACTCTCGGATGCAGAAAGGAATGCGAAAATGAAAAGCAAAAAGAAACAAGGAAAAAAGAAACATTGTCTACACTTGCAATGTGCTATATGTGTACGTTCTTTTTATCCAACGATCTCGCCACATGTTCAAGAAGGTTACCGACCTTTTTTGCAACAGCTCCGACATCTCCCAGGGCGGTTACCTCGATGATTTTTACATTGTTCCATCTCACTATCCACAAGTCAAACCCTCAGCGCCTTTAGACATTTGCTCAGCTGTCCCGTCACGCTCGACCGTTAGACGTAGTTTATAATTATAACTACGCTATAAAACCGGTATGTCAATAGGGGCCAATTATTAAAACACGATCACAACAATAATCCCGATGAAGATTTAACTTGGGATTAAGTGATTCTCTGCCAGATACGCAGAGCCTTTTGCGATATATTTATTGCACGTTGAAAACAAAAACCGTCAAGTAGTTTAAAAATACTCTACAGAACTACTGCAGGGCACATTAAAATCCTCGCATTTCGGGATAAGTTTTAAAATGCCTAGCCTCTGTATCACGACTGGCAGAAATACGTTGCAATTATTTAACAAGACTAAGAAAATAGTAGCGGACTTTTGCCACGTTGGGTCCGGCATGTCGGACCGCCATGCGCGACCTCCAGATGCTTCACAATCAAAATAACATAATCATTTCACGTGATGCATAATCACAGTTGATTACATTTAAAAAAACGATAGCCTGATCGTGTTATGCACAGCGCTTTTCTTTGTCAACTTTCACTATAGCGCACTTTCTATAAAATACAGCATCCCAGCAAAAAAAAACATGATCGTGTTTGTTTAGTTGGTGGTAGTCAAAACTTTGCACTAGCTTGATCATGCTGACAAAGATAGGGTGACAGAGAATGTCTTTAGTTACCATACATATGGAGTGTGTGGTTGCGCTAGCCCCGCACACGTCAGCCCCTCACCATCACACAAAGACAGCATGCGCAACCCACACATAGCTCTAAACATTATATGTGCCCCGGTCTTTATCAGCCTGATCAAGCTAATGTAAATAGTTTGCACGTCTTCGTTCTGGTCTAAACCTGTCTTGCTTGATAATACTTTTGACTTTAACAAAGAAATAGTAAATACTGTATACGCATGGGAATGTTCAAGTTATAATAATAACTTTATTAATTTGTGAATTTTCATTACAAATCACCAAGCCCACCACAGGCTGAATGCAAGGCTTGTGGGGACACTGTAAATAAAAATACATTTATACTTTGTCTCACGTTAGTATGGACTATTGTTAGCCGCGCGTGCTAAAAGCGCGAGATAGTTGCTTCGAATGAAGCCTCGGCGGCTGCACGAGCGCTCGTGCACTGAGTCCTCCGGTAAGTGCAGTAGGCTAGCCGCTCGCGCTAGCATCAGCACTCACGGTTAGTCCATGCCAAGGTGAGACGAAGTATAGCAGATTTATTTCCAGGGTGAAGTTTTATTCAAACGGGTTTACGACACGAACGATAAATGGGTAGGATTAAGGCCCGTTCACACTTTGCGACCTCTTAAACCTGGGTTCCTTGCGACCTCTTAAACCTGGGACACATGGCGCCATCTATTGGGTAGCAGTGTAAACTCGGCGGTCCGGCATATTTTGTTTTTCTCTCGCGCATTATCCTTTCTTTTTTGACTCGAAAAACTTTTGGAAACGTTATAATACAGAGCCTTTCTCGTTGGTATTACGCACATTCGACCTCGGTGCCGCAAACCGTCGCTCTTGTGAAATGCAGTCCCACGATCACCGCATAGATGGCGCCATCTATGCGGTGATCGTGGAACTGCATTTCACAAGAGCGACGGTTTTGCGACACTCTCCGAGGTCGAATGTGCGTAATACCAATGAGAAAGGCTCGTTTATAACGTTTCCAAAAGTTTTTCGAGTGAAGAAAGAAGGATAATGCGCGAGAGTAATAAAAAATATGCCGGACCGCCGAGTTTACACTGCTACCAATAGATGGCGCCAGTGTGTCCCAGGTTTAGAGGTCGCAAGGAACCCAGGTTTAAGAGGTCGCAAGAGTGTGAACGGGCCTTTACTCTTGAAATGGAATGCTCGGAGGGTTTTTAGTGTATACAACAACTTTCGCAATTGTCAGAGCTCTAGTAATGGCCATAATTAATTTACGAACGTTGATCATTTGTATCTGGCGGCCAGGCGCCAACACTGGCAGAATGCTGACGTCGCTGCCTAAGTTAGTCGCTACATGGTGTCCATAAACCACGTGATCAGGATTGTGTGCCACTGTAGTTGAACGCCCTCTACCCTAGGTTTAGAGGCGCATTCACATTGCAAAAGAACGCGCGTCGTAAGGTGAGTTTTTTTCTTTTTTGCTTTTTTGTATTGATATAGGTCGCACGCCGAGGAGGACGGCGCGAATGACGTCTCTTTTCCCTCGATGTGCCTGCTTGAGTCGATCAGCTAGCGACCGGACGTGACGTGTCGCCTTTTTCCGGTTAGGAGTCTTAGGACATTTTTCGCTGTTTTTTTATTTTTTCGATCCACAGGGTGACAAGAAAGGCGAAAAGGGCAGAGGGGTCGAGGAATTCATGTGGTCACCAAACGTGGCTGGAACCATTTCAGCGTGGAGAGAAGCAAGCCGATTGGAACATCTGACTGTGAGCAGTGTTTTATGCGCGTGTACGACGCCGTGAAACTACTCTTCATCGTTTGCGCGAAAGCCGCCACCGAAGTTCGCAGTGTGTTCCGACCTCCAACTGTGCGGGAGCGATCACTCCCAATGTGTTTTGTGTATTGTTTGTGTGCACGCCACCACTACGGAATACAACAGTTTTCCTTCGAAAACACTATCGCACAAGCTGCGTGCAGTGTTTAAGGTACGGACGCGCGGGCATAGCACCGTGCTTTGTTTGCACAAAAACGCGGCAAAAGAGCACCTTCTGAAGCTGCCCGCTCGAGTTCGTGCCTTTCGCATATGCTGCATACAACTGGAGTGTAAACGTATATATAATCATCGCCGTTATCCATTCAGTGAAGACGGTTGTCTCCGAGCGCATATGCAATCGCGAAGGCAAGGCAGCAACAATCGTACGAAGCAGACGAATAAAAAAATTAAGTGTTCTCTCGACAAACGCGAAGTTCCCCGAGAAGACGCCGACGTCGGGTGGCCCTGTGTGACTGCTTCGTCTTTTTCGACGCCGGCGTCGACGTGGACCATGACGCGCGTTTTTTGCTACTCTCGGCTATGTTCCAAATCTTACCCGAGTAACCTGTCTCCTACGTCAGCGGGTAATACCACGTGACATCGCGAGTAAACGATCCGCGACTCGATTTTGGAACGACCGGGATAATTACCTGGATACTACGCGGATTGGCTTCGTCTCGGGCTACGGCAAAAAGAAAACATAGCAGCGATGGCGGAAAATAGCAGACGATCTCTTTTGATCATGGAGAAACCACACAGAGACGATAATGTTAACCGCTTCGAAGTTTTCTTTGACAGTGACGACGCGGTTTTTACTGAGATGGCTCAACCAGCTCCTTTTGCTCACCTTCCTTTTGGGATGTATATTGAAATAAAAATTACTGATTCCTTTCAGTTAGACATCAACATTTTTGTTTTGATTAATCTGGGCGATCGCTGTAAGTCTAGTCCAGGTGCCATAAACAGCCTCAACTCATCGTAATTAGCCTCGATTACGTTTTGCGGATATTGCTTCCACACGGTAGAGCGGTAGAGCGCATGGGGCTTTCTCAACAGTGATATGTAACTTACGTTCGCTCTGACGCGAATATGATTATAAAATCACAGAGAGCACTTCGAAACCGCTAGAGACAATTTATTAGGGAGGGAAATGTGATGGGGTTGTTGACTGATCGTATACATAAAATCTTCATGCCTTCACTGCTTTACATGCGTTATCCTCTCATTACACACACTCTGGGGAGAAAAAAACCCCAAAACTTCCACATTATCTACTGCGTTCGAACATTTTCATCTTTAAACGTAAGAATACAGAGTTCCCACGGAGGACGAGGATGCGGAGAAGCTCCTGTTTACGCTCGCACTCTGATAATAACAAGTATACCTTCCTGAGGGGAGGTACGCGGTCTGAATGTGGTGCAATCAATTCCTGCGTTGAAAACAGCACATAAATGGCTGCACCTCATTCTTTGTTATTTCGAACGTCTGACGCCAAAGCCAACGGAGCAAACGAGCTTTGACGGCTGTCAGCACAGGAAGCAGACGACGAACAGATCACGTGACGTATTTACTCGATTTGATCCGGCTTTACCCCCGATCGAGGAGGGTAGCGCGAGTAATTACTCCGGAGTAAACAACCCGCTTCTGGAACGCAAGTTGTGACGTCATCGAGTAAGCGCGAGTAAGTTTTGAAACGCCAAGGTACGAAACCTTTACTCCGGAGTCGGATCGAGTAAATTTTGGAACACAGCCTCGCTCTCGGCCCTTTGTCCTTTGTTCTTCTGCCCGGCGTGCACATGCGACCGGATGGTTCGCTAAGCTACCCTCGGTCCTTCTGACCTGGCTCGCCGGTTTCCTCTCTGATCACATACGTTGGGTGTCAAAAGAAATCGTGCGTAACTCCCAACTCGAAAGAGGTATCCGAGGCTTCCGCGAATAAACAAATTTATCCACGAAACTAGCGCGTTATTTACAAAACAAATTTAGCAAAACTAAAGTAACCTCCAGTGAGTCATCAGCCTAGTTATATTTTATGTTCAGCGCGTCCTAACCCTTCTAAATCAGAAGTAGAAAAATCAGTGTGGTGCCATGACATTTAAGATCAAGATTTGAGGGGACGATATAAATTATATCGAATTTCATCCTTCCAGCTGGTTCTGACACCATGCGCTAAAAAAAGAAAATCAAACTGAAAAGGTTTTGTTTTTATTATTGTGAAGTTAAGAGAGGGGTATAGGTACGCGAAAATCGATTAACAATATGGAAGGAACATATCAACGCATACCTCACAATGGGTGTAAGGGGACCACGCCCCGCACACATATCAAACGAACAGTATATATATATGGAAGAATCAGTGCTCAGAAAGTGTTATGTTTGTGCTTCGATTCTTGAGAACAAGCCTGCCGTTCGTCAATTCTGTCCTCACGACTGCGGCGCTCTTGGCAACTTAGCGTAATTATCAGAGTTCATTCATCTTCGTGTTTTTCTAGTTTTCTCGCAAGGTAAGATTTAGAGCCGTTGTTTCTTCGTCTCCAAAAGGAAGCGTGCCCTCTAACAAATCGGGAGCGTCTTCTTTCCCGCAGGGCACATGTGAGAGGCAATCGCTGCAAATACGGAGTGAACTGGGCGAAGGACGAGGCTGATGATATATTTAGACTTACAAAAAGTAGCTTGCGCTGTGGCACCAATCATGCACTCTTCCAAGTGCTTTGCGGGAAAGTAGACACTTTAGATTTCGAGTGTCATTCGGTTCGTCAAAAAACTTCGCATAGATATGCTCAGTGTATTGAGTGTTTAGCGCTAAAACAATTTTACACTCTTGCAAACACGTTTTCTGCAAGTATCGTGCCTTCATTCCCTTTTCATTGTTCCCTCCAGCTATGTATGGCGAAGTCAGAACGATATGCCTCTCTACCTCATCAGTTTTTAACGTGAAACGTTCTATGGCTGGGTGTCCGGCATGTCGTGAAGCCCAGATAAAAGCGTGGCCGCCAGGTTCGACACTGATTAGTTGATGGATGGAAGAAGAGGACCAATGTACTCGACGCCGATTGGGGAGGTCATGTGACCAGAAGGGTAGGCGAGGAGCAGTGAGGTAGGCGAGGAGGTGCTCGACCATCTGTGCGCACTGAGGAAAAGGAGCTCGAGAGTCTCGAAGGCTCTGGGAGATCGCCAAGTTTATCAGCCCGATGAGTGGTAATATCGCTTCCCGCTAGAAACAACTATCAAGTGTGCCTCTATGGTACGTTTTAAACTCTCTGATAAATAGCGTCGTGAACGTCGGCGTCTAGTGTCTGGAAACTCAGAGTATCGCTAAACGTTTGTGATGCTAGAAAGTTTCACGCAACACAATTGCCCCGATTGCCACCGGTTTTTTTCTTCATGACGTGCTAACAGCGCAAAAGAATGTTTTTCGCCTTAGACTTAAAAAAATCGCCTCTTTACCCTACTATCGTAGTAAAGGCAGCGGTAATATAGAATGTAATGCAGCTTCGAGCTAGATGTTGATCTCAGCGCTGCCGTTTCTGGCGCCGCGCAACTCCAGCAGCGTAACTCCGAGCACAAGGCATAGCGGAACGGTTATGAAAAAGTCGTGCAGAAGTGCGGCCTCTCGTGAATCCAAAGGGCGCGCTAAAATAAAGAAATAATAATTTTTAAAAAAGCGCCCTCGGCAGGAATGTTGAAAGTTCGGAGCTCTCTAGTTTCGCGCGTACTAGATGTAGAGCGCGTCGCTGGCGTCGCTCTATGTTTGATCACGTGATTTGTTCCGCGGGAGTAACCCGAACCTATTCGAGCAAGACATTTAGACAGCACTGGTGTCCGATCAGTGAGGAGACGAGCGTTGCATCAGCGTTGCGGCTGGCACTCGCGTTTTCTTTTCCGTCAATGGATTGAAAACCGGAAAGGTTTATGTGCAAGTCATATAAACCAATGTGTGTTTAAAAACTGCCTTATTCCTATTGAGCCACTGGAGTTGTTTTGTATTGTGAGTGGCGAAGCGGGCGAAAATGATAAATAAAAGACTTTACTTTGGCAGATAATGGTTGTTATATGATTACGCGAGGCTAATGGCGGTCGCGTGCCAAACGGGGCTCTTCCAGGGTTGCTTGACATGGCCTTGGTGTACGCTATGTTTGGAGCTCACATCCCACCCCACCTGCAAGTCAAAGTCCTCTTGGAAGGAGAAAAAACTAATCTTGCAGCGAGAGGTTGCAGTCACCTGGGTTGTATTGCAGTCGCCTGGGTTGTGTCCGATGACGCTGGGGTCTTTGGTTCGCAGATTGGGCTGAGGCTTCATTCTCGGGAGAAGGCATGATGTTAGATTCATCTTTCCTTGCGCGATGACCAGGAGAGTCGGGTCTTTCCATCGTGCAAATCGTTGAGTGCGCTCGAGCTTTTCGATCCAGTGCTTGAACGTAGGAGTGCCACTTCCGTTGAAGGTAGGCAACGAAGCTGAGAGGTCTGGTGGTGTCGTCACGTGCACTGGGGCCGCTTGAGTCGCAATCGTTGTCATCATCGCAGCAATGTTTTGTTGATGGAAGGCTGCCATGCGCTACATGTTCTCTGCTGGGTGTGACGTGAAGGTTGGCATGGATGGAATAACATCGAAGGCGCTTGCATCGTCGGAATGATGTTGAAGGTGCGGCGCATTTTGCGTGGAGTTCGGGTTTGGCGGCGGTTCTTGAGCGGTATCGACCAAAAGTCGGTTGATGAGTTCCTCCGTGTTGCCGGTTGTGGAAAGGCTCCGGCGTTGCAGCTCGGTTTTCATTAACTGTACGTTCGAGGAGGCAAGTTCTTCGGCGATGGCACCACGCCAGTTGATGAAAGACATCGCTGTTGACGCGCAGAGTAAGCTTAGGAGTGGCTTTGCGTTCAAAAACGTTAAATCAAAGGCGGGGATGCTTACTTGAGAGGCAAAGTGGCTGCGGCAGGTTGCGGGTGTCGACTGCGCCATGTGTGACCAGTGGAAGTGGACGAAAACCGATAAAAAAAGACTTTACTTTAGAAGATAATGGCAGTTACACGATTATAATACACGAATGGCGGTCGCGCCCCAAACGGTGTACGCTATTTGGACTGTATGGTGTATGCTTGTTCGGAGCTCACAATATGTATCTACAACCTCTGATTAAGGCAAGTGTTTTCTTTGCTATTTTCACAAAAACAAATCCGCCAGCTAGCCTCACTTGCATTGAAAATTAGAGTGTCGAGGCATTTAGAGATAATTTTCTAAAACTATTTATCATCGATTAAATCCATCTAGTGCTCCCGATAAAAAAGCATTTGACCATTTATTGAAAGAGATTGTACGACAGTGAGAAAATGACAATGGCCAAATGACAGGTAGTTACTAATTACAGAAGTATTGGCGACGTGCGCGACCGAAAGCGTCGCTGTGGTCGGCCTTCCACGATTGGCCGAACGCTGACTATGACGTCGGAAAGGGGATTTATCATCGACGGAAATAAGAGGAATGAAAGAACTTTAATTTTGACGGTGCTGGCAGTCTTCCTTTGAGAGCGCAATGATTTCAAGCTTCCACCATGCTAATAACACATACCATCGAACTTGTTGTTTGCAAGGTAATGACGTCACAAAGGAGAACCATAGAAGGGCGCCACCAAACACATCTCGCCACTAATAGGCAAGTCACACACTTGAGCGATGGTAAAGCCGTGGTCACACTGCTCATATACGTCATATAAACGACAGTCTGCCAACACTAAGTTACCGGAATATCCGTGGTTCGAATGGCGAGTGCCAAGTTTTCTCCTTGAACTCATTGTCATGCGGCATTCGGAGCACAAATTTCGGGGTGACTCACGTTCGAATCTCTATACAGACTGTCTTCTGTATGATGTATAAGCATGTGTAACCCCGGCCACGTGCCCCGGCTTAATGGCAAGAAGGTGCTTCAACTTCGATTATATTGTTGGGCTTTAGCGACGCCGCGGTTGAAGAATAGACTGATCTCACTAAGTGTTCCACGCATGCGTGACACCGCCATAACTGAAGTTCACAAGAGGTAAGCGCCCGTGCACGAGACAGCTCGTGCCGTCTCGTGCTCTGCTCGCGTGGTTGTCGGGCGTGCAGAAAAACTACAGTTCCCACGACGTATGGCGACAGCGGTTGCGTACTCAAACTAGCTGGTGAGATCGGTCTATTTGAGTTTTGATCAAAAGCGGCAGCTCAGCTGTTTCGCAACTCGCTCACAATGGGGGAGCTGCGTCAGCTCACACGTAAAAAGTGAAGGGCGATGCTCTCCGCCCTTAAGCGGCACTCGAGCAGATTCTGAGATCGTCTATTTATGGTGATAACAAAATCTATGGAATTTACGCACCCTAAAAGACCGAAATTACACTCGTGGGCGGCCGGTTTTTCTATTAAAAAATGCAATCAAATATCGTGGCACACCCTCTTTCTGCACCTTGGGGTAGATCCCAGTGGGCGCAGCCGGACGGCATTGCAAACAGTAATTACTCTATTACGTCTTCTACGCCCAAAGATTTGACGTTTTTCTCAAAATATAACACACAGCGCCTAAAAAGAACAAGAATAGTAACGCTCAGAATCTCCACGCAATTAACTATTTTAATTCATGGATGGCGGAGAATATCCACAAGAGAAAAGAGTGCCCGAGTATTTCTGTTGCTGTGAGTCTACTAGGGCGTCTCTGGTAGTTATTATTGACTAAAGCCCAACAAACAATATGCCATCAAAACCGAGCTTCTACAAAAGGCACTAGTGCCCCTTACGACGCGGTCAAACTGCAAATGCATCATAAAAAAGTCTTCAGACACTGTCTGCCGGTGTTTCTTCCCTGTATGACGGTCCCCTCACATTTGCTCAAAAGCTCTGCAGACATGTTTAAAGCACACATATGTGTGAAGTAAACATGCTTTGATGATGCTTAAGGAGTGTCCGGAAATAATTCCGTCATCAATGTCTGCAGCAAACACCGTGTCTTTATGATATGGACACTTCATGTTTTTTTGTCGTTCTCAGTCACGTGGGTTCCGTATATGGTATGCGTGACGAGAAAATAATAAAACATTTCAACCTGGAATATGCGAGAAAATGCAGGTGAGGCAAAACAAGAACGTGTGACAATCGCGCCTGTTTCGTGAACGCCTTGTGCAGCGGTGTGAAGAGATCAAAACGATGTTTTACCGCATACCAGAAGTGACGATATTAAAGATGGCTGCGCCCTTGTGGAAAAGGTGTATAGCCGGGGTCATACTGTCTTATACATCATACAAAGTCACAGGAGGACGCTTAAGCTTCGCCTTTAAGGGTGGAACGCGAAAGCCGTGCAAACGTGTCTGCGTGGCATAAAAAATAAAAAAGGTGTCTGCGTGGCGTAGTCAGTAGCGTGTCTGGCCTGCAACCGAAGAGTCGTGGGTTTGAATCCCGCCTAAAATTCTTCAAAAGGCAAATTAATTACTTTGCAAAGTGAAATCAGAAGTGAGACATGCGGCGACCTTTGATTCGCATTACATGTCGGGTTTTAATCACTTTCATCCCAAGCGTGACATCACGTTCCACGTGAGCGTTGTGGAATTGTTTGAAATTTCTATGGGGAGTCATGTGCTGTGACGTCGTTACCCTATCGACCAATCGGGATTTTCCCGTCCCGGCGACGCGGCTTCTTCCGCATGGCAATGAGTTCCATGGAAAAAACTTGGCACGCGGCATTCAGAACCACGGATATTGCGGTGACTTGTGATTTGCAGACTGTCTTTTTGTATGACGTACGAGCAGTGTGACCCCGGCTCGCGATGTGTGAGCGGCGTCATTGCGGTACGGAAGAATAGACGCTTTACACACGCGCCAGATTGAGCCGCCATAGCCGACCTTCTCTTGTCTTACCGAGATGCCAAGCCACTGAAACGGACGTTTCCGAGCCTCCACACAGGCCTATGCTGGGGAGAAGGACGTAGTAGCCCCTAAAGTGGCAATAACCTGCCCTGCTGTGGTAAGAATGAAGTGCAGTGAACGGAATAAGAGGAAACAAAAACTGAAGGGCGGTTATGGCGGCGCCTATGCACAGCTGCTGTAAAAGCGTCTATATGAGCGGCGTTTGGCAACTTCGGTTCCTTAGGAAATTTTGTTTGGTTGTTGACCAACGACGACGATGATCTGCAAGCCTGTCTAAGCATGGTTCTGAAAACTACAGTCTGTAGATTTCAGAATTCTGCTTGCACGAGGCTCGCAGCTTATTGTCGTCGTTTCTCAACAATAAAACAAAATTCTCTAAGGAACCGGGAAGTTACTCAAACGCCATTTTTAAATGTGATTTTGTTTGTATCGCCCACCCCCTCTGAAAAATGCCGGTTGTCACATCGAAGCGTATGCGCATGTGGGAGAGCGAGGTACGCAGTATGTCCTCTATCGCAACTCCAACGCCCTATACGTGGCGGGGCGGAGTTCCAAGATGGCGGAAGAAACGAAGATAGATTCTCCAGGATTTCACGTGCACCTGCTTGTTCACGCTTGTCAGTGCACTAAAAATGATTCATTTGTCTACAAATGTGAAGCGGTTAGGGCAGGATCATATTACAGGTGACGGAGATATTGATGCGTGGTAGAAAAACGAGCATGCTGATATTTAAAAGTTGCAGAAACCCCAACTTGCGAAGCTTTGTGGTGTGCGAGTGCATTTTAGGCACCAACCACGTCACTGTTTGTGGCAACATATTTTTGAGGGTGATGAAGATATTGTGTTTGCGCTTTGCCTGCCCATTAGTGCTCTGAAAAGTGAGCCGTGCACGGTGACCATCAAGCTCCGGAAGAGCAGCGTTCACGGTATTGATGTCTTCGTGTCACAGGCTCGCAACTCGCTGCTCACCTTCTAGGTTTTAGTGTGTTGCAACACGTGGATCAAACGGCTGTATGGTTATTGATAGGAAGTTTGTTACCGCAGGCTACCTTGCGGTGTAGCATTGCAACCGGAAGCTTGCGCTGCGCCTTTCAAGCACAATTTTCAGCTCACGCCTGGAGCGTTGCCGTGCTCACGGTAGCCTCGCGGTAACGCTATGCTGAAACTGCCTATTAACATAATTGGCGTGTTTAGGGGTTTTATTTATTGCTCTATCAAAAATTTATATTTTAATATATCGTACATTTTTTGTACCGTGTTGCAACATTGCTGTCCCTCTCGGCAAAACTGCCCGTTCTAAGCTCTCGTCAACGTTACTAGATTACCTCAGTTGTGGAACTCTCGTAGAAGGGGGTACCCCCCTCACTCGCTTCAGTCCGCCTCCCGACGTTCGAAGCGCCATCTAGATTTTCGTTTACGAACTGTGTGCTCCATAGAGTGCGGTGGAACTCCATCTAGACGCTGAGCTTCAAAACAGATGTATTCCATAAAATACACTGCAGTTACCATAGCAGCCGTGTGGCGCGTCGATCGACGGGAGGCGAGTCGTGGTGAATGAGGGGAGGTACGGCTCGTGCATACAGCGTCTATGAGCAGTTCCTTAACTGAGCTAATCTAATAATGTTGGCTCTTGTCACAAACGGCTGGCTAACACAGACATGCTTAAAATTCTTCAAGCATTTCTTTATTTCCTTTGTAAGTACTTGAAACCAAGTATGCATATTCTGTCTTTCGAAAGGGCTTGAAACAAATAGTCATGTTCCTTGTAACGGACTTAAATCGCGAACCCATTCCCGATGTGTATTGCTCGACATACTGTTGCGTGACCAGATTTTTCCTACTTAGGGCAAAGAATAGACTTTTCGTAGACTGTACGCTAGAGCTCTACACTACTAGCGGGAGCGTTTGCCGTCATGTTGAGCATAGATTGAGCTGGCGGCCATGCACAAGACCAGAAATCCGCAGCGTATGCGATGTACGAAAAGTCCCTGATGAAATTAGACATCACGGTCCTTCGTGCAACGCTGTTGCGAGGCGGAACACAAGAATTCCTATTTTAACATGCTCACTTTTTTCGTTACAACTGCTTCACGCATGAAGGCCGACAGTCCCTGCCACCGTTTCCGCGCCGCCGCCGCTGCTCTCCGCTCCTCTGGTTCTCTGTTCGTACGCAAGAGGGCGAGTGGCGGGCTGGAGTTGCAAATAAATGAACCCACATTTATGTTTCTTCAGAAAAAAATCTGGGGTCACAAAAAATTGTATTCATGTAGAGGTGGACAGTCGCATTCATGCATTCTATCGGAGCAGGCACCTTTGAAATTAAAGAACTAAAACAAGAATGTTAGGAGAAGACTAATAATTTTAAAAACAATCTATGGGTACATGTTACTTGGAAAGTTTAATAATATCAATTTATCACAATACACTTTTTCTTCCAAAAAATGCTAAACAGGCCTGCTCGATCGATTGCCTGCGAAATATGGGAGCCTGTACCATAAAGGGGCACTCAAGTGGATTCTGAGATCGTTTATTTGTTGTTGTAACTCAATCTATAGGCTCTAAGCATCCTAAAAAACCTGAAATCACATTCAAGAGCGGCTGATTTCCCTATTAAAAGTCCAATCAAAGATTTTGCAGCGCCTCTCTTTCTGCGTTGTGGTGCAGAACACTAGGGGGTGCCACCAGACGGGAAGGCAGCAGGGGAGGGCACGTAACAGTAAATCACGAGTGACGGTTTCCTGGCGGACTAACTTTTTCGAAGGCGCGCATATTTGAAAAATTTAGTTCGGCGGGAAGCCGTCACCCGTGATTGGCTGTCGCGTGCCCTCCCCTGCTGCCTTCCCGTCTGGTGGCACCCCTGGTGTTCTGCGCCACGGCGCAGAAAGAGGGGCGTGGCACAATCTTTGATTGGACTTTTAATAGGGAAATCGGCCGGCTCTTGAATTTAATTTCAGGTTTTTTAGGATGGTGAGAGCCTATAGATTGAGTTACAACAATAAATAGACGGTATCAGAATCCACTTGAGTGTCCCTTTAACAAAATAATTTTCTTTGTTTCTGATTGATTGTTTCTAAAAAGTATTAGTCTTCTCCTAATGTTGTTGTTTTAGTTATTTAATTTCAAAGATGCCTGCTCCAATAGTGCGCGTGAATGCGACCGTCTACCTTTTATGTGATCTAAGATTTCTTGTGCCCCCGATTCTTTTTCTGATGAAAAATAAACATGTTTATTTACACCGGACATTAGGCAATGACATATAAAAATATCAATTGACTTGAAAATGTTGACCAGCCATCCTTCGGTCAATCTCATCCGAAACTCGCTCCCTTAAAGGGACACCGACAGGGTATTCTCTGCTCGCCGAGGTTTTTAGTTGTACATGACATATGAGAGCCCAACTACCCAGAACACAATTTGCGACTCGAAATTCGGTTTCTTTCCGCCCGAAAACCGCCGATCGAGAACTGGCCGGTTCGAGTCTCGCTCACTCTCTTTTCCGTGGTCACGGGCCGTTTTCTAAGGTATCGATGCGACCACCAAATTTAATCAAATGTCGTTGGTCACTGAAGGCACACACTCAATATTAAAAATAGAAAAAATATGAAACCCATTTTTGTGGCTTCTAAAAAGCTGCAAATACGTTGATTGAAAAAAAAAATGTTCCACAGAGAACCGGAAGCATTCTGTGCGTGCGTCGTTTCGCGTATCGTGGGACTCGCGGGGACGGCGGTGGCAGCGGACGACGGGCGTGGGACCTCTACTTCAGAACTGTCGTTCGCGGTACCGGCGAATTCTGTCTGCCTTTAAAAGAGAAATTTGGGACTGATCAAACGAATTGGCATTCATCCCGTACGACACGCCCGACCACCAAGCCGATTTGCACGAAGACGTCGCCGAGCCGTCGCTCCCTTCTCGTGGCCGAAGACATCGCTCGCGCAAACTTCAAGCACGACGTGTCTACTTCGAGTTGAATATGCACGCGTATGATTTCTTTACTAGGTGCTAATGTCGCCAATGCGTGGTGCTTCCCGACTTCGACCCGGGAGTGCTTTTGCTGGAGGAAAATCGGCAGCAAACTTTCAAACTTACAGTTTACCGGCTGAAGTATTGCAACCGTATGTAATGTATTTTTAACCGCCAGACTATGGTATGTCCTCCAAGTCTTATGCTGTACGCGAAGCTGCATCCAGAAGATGCATCGAGTCTTCGCGCTCTTTGTTTGGTTGTCGGAGAGCGAACCGATGTGCCGAGACAATCTTTTTCGCCGTGTCTCCAAAGGAGGGGTAGGGCTCGCCCATCTTTTTGTTCGAAAGACTGTTTCTCGTTTTCTTTTCTTACGCGATCAACAGAATCCACTGTTGCAGGTTATGATCCAAACTCGCTTAGCTCAATTTCTGCCGTCTTTCCTTGTGTCTTCAGAGGTGGGTCCGCCCGCAAAGATGGGTGGGTTTATAAAGGAAGTTGTAGACTCCTTTCAATTTTTGGTAGTGAGATTTTCAATGGACTATTTGTCGAGTGTAACGCGCAAAAGATTGACCCGCGACCTTCTTGACGTACTTTTTCCGGTGCCACTTTACCGACTGCCGTATGTGGCAGGTCCTGGACAGGACGTACTGACCCGTGTTAAGAAAATGTGTGTGCCGCCAGCGGTAAAAACGTTTTTCTTCCGTTTACACACTGCCACCTTGCCAGTGAAGGTAAGGCTTCAGGAGCGGGGCATGTACGTTCCTTGGGGTGTCAATTGTTTGTTGTGTCGACAGCCTGAGACTATTGAGCATGCGTTCCTGCATTGCTGGGACGCTGTCTTCTTTTGGGATGTCTTACAGCGGACCCTGAAGAAAGATATGTGCATTGATGAATACACCATTCGTTTTCTTCCCGTGGAGAAAGGTGAAACTGTGCCTTACGATCTGTTTATGGCCCTTGGATTGTACGGTCTGTGGAGGTCCCGTATGGCGGTGCGGCATGCCGAAGTCCGCCCAAAGTCAGCGCGTTTATTTTTTATTGAAGTTGTTTTGCAGGTCAAGAGTGTTTTAGAAATGAGTGAGACCCCGCCCGAGTGGGTTGGCTTGTTAGATGACTTAATAGGTATGAAGGAGTTTTAAGGATCGTTACGGCCCCAGGTGAGGGCACGAGGCGTTTTAGCCCCAGTGTCTTGTGAGTGTTTTGCGTGTAATGCGTGTTTTGTGCAAATAAAGAAAGAAAAAAATAGCCCCCAGTAGCTCAGTGGGAAAGACGTCCGCTTCACACGCGGCAGGACCGGATTCGATCCCCAGTGATGAGCGTTTTTTTTTTTTTCTTTTCAAACATTTTTTGATGTTTACATTTTTTTTTTACAATTATCACTGAAGAAACAAACAAAAAATAACGAATCAATTGTGGACGAAGCGTCGCTGAATTAAATCGGTATGGGATTTTCTTTTTGACACCTGCGAACTCAATGTAATCACTTTCCACAAAATGCAAGGAGCATATAAATCAGGTAGCGTCCGCTTTCCGAGGTGCCCGTAAATGTTCTACAGGAATTGCAGCCAGCCATTGGTCCCGATCCCGTTGATCTTTCGGAAACTCTGTCGCACAATGCCACTTTTTTCGGACGCAGGACATGTGAGCCAGCTCTTCACGCAACATCTTGGGTGTATTCTTTTCGGAGCCGATCATGGAAATTCACCACGGGCACTCACTACTCATCTCCAACTCCTCAATGTACAAAACAACTCATCTTGGAGTACAGAACAGCGAGCGGAACAAACATAACTGCAAAAGAATCGCACGGCAAACAGTTCCCGCTACGCCGCATGTCGTCTGCTACGCAGAAGAGAAGAAAAAAAAAAAGCGCACGGTTGGGTGTAGCCACGTGACTTCCGCTCACTCTCTCCTCTCCACTCCTCCGACCTCCGTGCGCGGGTTTCGGTTTCGGTTTCGAGACAGTTGCGTCTTCTGGCTTTATTTAAAAAAATACGCTAGTCTGTTGCAAAATATTAATTGGGTAGTCCTCCGACACCATAATAAAGCGCCTGGCGAAAAATGAAAAAATATTTTTTGGGGGTGTCAGTCCCTTTAAGAAGCACAAGCCGCGACGAGTCCCAGGTATACTGTCCTTGCTACGCGCGACCGATCCGAGCGCGGTATCAGGCTATCAGCCAATCGAAACGACGAATTCTACTAGGCTACGCCCCAGGATTCTTAAAGGCAGTTGCCAACTATAGACCAGCACGTGGTTCACACGTCACGTCGCTGCGGTGGCGCTGTTGTCGACAGAGACGCTTTACATCACGTAAAACCGATTTCTGCCCATATATGTATATAACCTGGGTCTGTCGTTTTCTCCTTTTATTGTCAATTTCTTCAGATTTCGGCTAGATTTATTCGTTTATTCGGCGCTCAATTCTTTTCGTCTGTAGAAGTAATTTGCTTTACTAACTGCAAGACAATTTCTCTGTGTACTTTCATGGCACTCGCTTTCTTAGATATTGTTCCTAGCTTGCACGGTAGCGTCAAAAATAACATTTTTAAAATAAAATTTTAACGCGGTAGCATTATTAATCTGGTCACTACAAATATTTGTCTATGTAGGTTGCCTCAAATGGAGGCAATTTTCTGCTAAATTTAGCGGAAAATTGATTAAGCGTTCCTAGGCACCAATTCAGGTTCCCCGCTAAATTTAGCGGAAAAGTAGACCTTGCACTGACCTACGCACCAATTCAGGTCCTCCACTATATTTAGCACGAAATTGACGTCACGTAAGCTATGAACCTATTCAGATTCCCCGCTAAATTGAGAGGGAAAAATTGACGTCACGTAACCTATGCACCAATTTAGGCTCCCGCTAAATTTAGCTGGGAACCAACACCTGCCCGTGTGTGCAACAATAAATGATATCGCATTCGTAGATAATGACCCCAGTGGTTTCTACAAACTTATCTCCAACCATCACTTTTTCTTCGTCTTTTGTTAGCGCGTTTTAGGTCAGTGTGGTGTATTCCTAATAAAACAATTGTGGGGAAAGAAAGGCTGCCTTGATTGAAGTTCCTACTGTCTGGTATTTGTTTTTCAAATAAACGCTTATAAAGCTCATACGGATGTTTATTATTTTGAAGGGAAATAAGCTGACAACAACCACCACAGGTAGAAACTCTTTTTTTTTAACGCGATAGCGTTTTGGAGCTTGTGTCGCAAAAATGTAAGCATCGTCGTCGGTGGGACCAAAAAATCCCATAACATGTAGCGCGCATTAACATGTGACATCACGTGTGACGTCACACGTGGCTGTGACGTCACGACGCCATCCACCCGCTAAATTGGGCGGAAAAATGTTTCGCTAAATTTAGCGGAAAATCTCCTGCAAGATTAAGCAGAAAATCTTCCTCTATATTTTTCAGAAATCTTTCCTGCCAAATTTAGAAACACTTTTACCTCAAAATTTAGAGAAGGAGTTTCCCGCAAATTTTAACAGCTCATTTACCCGTCAACTTTAGCGGAAAAAGTTTCCCGCCAAATTTAACGGAACATTTTCCACTAAGTTTAGCGGGTCGATAGGTTCATGACGTTATAGTCCCGTGTGACCTCACGCGTCCACACACTTGCACGCGTGCACACGCTTGGCTTCGCCCACACGCTTGCAACACTTGTGAACAAGAGCTGGTTCATGAGAAAAGCATTTGCGAACAGGGCTCACAAACGCTATCGCGTTCCCCTTTTAAAGGCGAAGCTTAAGAGTCCCCAAGTTTTTCCGAGTATTACCATGCACCCTAAAGGTAAAAATCACGCTTACCATCTAATTAAGCCTTTGTATAATGGTACACTTAACAACACACGAGAACAAAATATTACGAATCTCCTAGATCGAAAACACAGTAAAATTAATCGCGTGGTAGGCTTCCTAATTTGAATACAGTATTTAAAGTGACTCCTTCGCTATTCTGAAAAGACTTTAAAGTTTGTTCTTGCGTAAAGATGCAAATAAACATTATTTTTTGTCACGCAGTATGTTGCCCGTCGCTGCAGCATCTGTAGTTTCTCATTTATAAAACTAAAACAAAAAGGCAAGAAAAAAACAACGAAAAGACTTTTCAGGCTTAAGATACTTTGCTAAAGCGATAAGACGGTTGGAAAGTCTAATTACATTTTGTGGCGCACCGGAAAATAAGAAAGTAAATCAAGTTTATTTTCAACACGTTCCTTCAAGCTCAGCTAAACGGAAACAGCATCGAAGAAATAAAAGAAACTTTTTGAATTTGGAGGACGGCGATGAAAAAGCTTTCGAGGAATAAAAACATCTAGAATCCCCAAGTATATCCTTTCAAATTATTTCACTTATCTAAGCTTCATTGAGCAAAGTGCCTCCATTTTATCTCTGTCGATGGAAATCGTGCACATAAGGCTACTTTTAATTAGACAAGATTACGTTACGTAAAGTTCCCGCTTACTTTGAATACACTTCAATAATTTCTATTTGGTTTATTCACCATGTACTCGTAGTAAGTTTATTGCGCTTGAAAGTGAGCGTGTGCTTGAAGTGCCTAATGTTTTCTATAGCGTGCGTTCATATGATATATATGGCTGTTTAATTAGAAGACCAAAACCTCACATGAAAAGTAATCAAAACGTTCTTTAAAATTATTAAAGTATAACATTGAGCGTGAAACCGCCATGAAAAATTTTAAACTAAATCAGATATGTTCCTTCTTCAGTCTTTTTTTGTGTTGCAGAAGTGTGCACAATATGGTTAACGTTATATGTGTATGCTCATTTACACATCTCCTAAGTTAGAAGAGCCCATTACTCTATCAATATACGACATGAAGTGCTTTCTTTTGTTGCAAACATTGGGAAGAAATATATATCAACGACGGGCAAATTTAATTAGCTCTCGGCTGGCTAGAGTCTTGCGCATAGAGAGAAACGTATCGCCATGACACATCAAAATAACTAACACTTTTGAAGGATCTTTCAAAGACAAAAAGTGCGTGAGTTTAAAGTTATTTGTTGTCTCATTTTTCTTCAGACATTTAGCAGGTTTTCTAAGTTATATACTTGGCACAAGCGGTTTTTTTTTTTTTCGAACGCGCTTCAAACGTATGATTTGTGCATAATCATTGACGCACGTCAAATTCTAGTTAGCAATATATCTTGGTGTTTTACTTACAAGCACACAAAAACAACAAAATAAAAGTAATATCGATTGTTCACATTGCTCGTGGACTCATTAACCACACGCTTTAAAACAAAACAAATTCATATGAAAAACAAATATATATTAAACTCGAGCTTCCCAGATTTAATTTCGGGAGTATATTAATCATTGGTTGTTTCTATTGGCCGATGAGGTCAGAATGCCCAACATTTTCACAAACGTAATTTTACAAGCACAGACAAAAATGCAGTCGTCTATATACTTATTTTTGTTTTTTGTAGCCAGTTTACCTGAATAAACTGTTCGTATCAGGGTCCCTTCATTTTCGATGTGTCTCAAAACATAATGTTGTAGTAAAAATTTCAAAACAAATTACATGCTCTATTTCTTTTTTATAAAAAAAATTATTAAGTTATTTTTCTTTATTATTATTCGTTCATTCCTTAAAGAAAATGATCTGGGTCTCACCTATCCTTGTTTGAACTAAATCTGCATTCGTTTCTCTAATTAACTCCAATAACTAATCAGAGAAACCTAGCATCAGACAAAAACACCTTTATTCTTAAATATGCTTTTAAAATCTTGCTCTCCACCGAAATTTAGCATTTTAGCCAGAGATGGAAAACTTACTTTTTAAATGAAATTAAATTACATTATAAAAAAAGCTTTCCTAAAAATAGGTAAATGTAAATAAACATTGCAAATTAAGAAAACATTGAAAATTTCCGCAAAATAAAACTATTAATATTACACTACAAATACTTTTTAAAAGTAATGAAAGCACTTCGAAATTACTTTTCAATTACTCCAGCACTAATCAGTTCTCTTTTTGTTTACAGTATTTCAGAACTCAGATCTCCTTTTGCACCGCTAAAGCCACATGCGCCTCGAACTGAGTGTACAAAATGTTTTCTCTTTGACGACGGAATTGTTAAACATAATAAACAGCTTCTTTAGATTTGAACGAAAACAGTAAGCTTACCGATTTTACTGTGCATACAACGGTGAAGGTTATCGGTCAATGGCTGATGTGATTGCGACCTTTTCACTTTTTTAGATTTCGTCCCACATTTCGTTGAGTCCGGCCGTGGCAGCTCGTTTTTACGTGAAGTCGTAACGACTCTAGTGAGATGTGCTAAACTGCTTCTTATATGGCCTTTGGCGAACGGGATCCATTGTTCTCGAAACCATTTGGCATAGAGCTAGTGAAATGCCCGAAATTTTTTTCTTCTGATTGGGACGTAGACTGATCTTTCTCTCCCAAGACCTTTGGTCGACGTATTCTCGGGTATTCTCCCTCGTGAATATTGTTCCAAAACACAAGTGCGCAAGTTAACGCGCGAGATTACGCAAGGCCGAATATTTTCTTGGCAGAAACTCTGCCAGAGAAAGAAAGGGGAAAAGGGGGGGGGCGCCACTTAAAAAAAAAAATGTCCCCAACGAGCGATCGGCAATACAGCGCGTTAGCTTCTCTCGGACTAAACTCCCCCAAATGACGACAGCGGGAATGGCAGAGATGCATACCGCGGGCGAAGTAAGAATATACACCACTCTGCGCGGATCGTGCTTTGCTCGTTTCGACGTTTTCAGCTGCAAAAATATAACTGCTTGTAAGTTAATGAATTACTCCCAAAACAATTTTGGAGCCTTGACAGGGCATTCGAGATGAAATACCGACTCCGCGTCTCAGGTTTTAAGAGGGGCTGATCTTCTTAGTGGCGTGAATTCCGCATTCCAGCCTGGTGTTATTCCCGATTACGCGACGCCGTCAATCCGTCATGTCTGGAGTTTCGTGAACGGTGGCCTCTCATTTATGTCTTCGCTCGAGAAAGCTTTCTCTATCCGCTCTGCCTTTCGACTCACCATTTCTTTGTTTCCCACGCTTTGAATCCCGCGTCATAATCTTTACGCTCAAATTAGCATCGAAAAAAAAGTAATTACGATAGTAATTAGTATTTTCCTCGAAATTATCGCCTCAAGCAATTAATTACATCAGTAAATTCCCAGGCCTGAAAGCAATTCATTACATCAATCATTGCAGTAAAATTTTACTTGTTTACAGAAGTAATTTTATTCCAGTAATGTCATTACTCCCATCTCTGTTTGCCGCAGTACTTCACGTTGAACGACTGAGAGTGTAGTTACGACTTGGAAGAAAGCAAACGGGCATTGTTCATTTTGCACAGTATAGAAACGGGTTAACAAATTTGCTGTATTTTCACTTGGTTTTCTTTCTCACTGTATTAAGGTCAGCTTCTTTCCGCGGCTTCCTTCCCATAATTGAATTAGAATTGAACTTTTTAGGGAGTATATATTGTTTC
Organism: Ixodes ricinus; assembly: GCA_037355805.1. NCBI lineage: Eukaryota > Metazoa > Arthropoda > Arachnida > Ixodida > Ixodidae > Ixodes > Ixodes ricinus. The sequence goes on along the minus strand of JAZHYW010067759.1, from coordinate 7,264 downwards.
TCCTAATTTAGTTTATCTGCATTTCGCACATTTACATTTATATTTAAAACGGGTACAAAGAAAATAAATAAAGACCAAGCTGGTGCGTCGTCGTCGAAAATGTTCTAATTATTCATGATGACAAGGGTATAGGGTGCCTACATTCGATGATCGTCTACTGAAAAGCACCCCGAGTTGGACGCGCCTCGGAGGTTTCGTTTCAATGTCGACCCCATTTCTGCGTCAACTCCCGAACCCTAAAAAGAAACCCACGTGCGGCACCATGCATTGCTTTCTTCTTGCGACGAAAGCGAGGTGACAGCCGTTGTTTACCGTTTCGGCCACTGGGCAAAGGACAGCTGCCGCAAAATGCGGGCCGATCCCAGATCGAAACCTCGGGGACGCGTCCAGGGGGCCTTTCTCTTCCGAGGGCCGCAACGTACTGCGCGCGCCTTACATCTTGCCGCAGTATGCTGATTTAGAGGGCTTTCTATATTGCCCCGTAAGTTCTAACACAGAATGTGTTTAAAGGTGGGATTTTGTGCAAAAAGCGTTACGGTCAAGCGTACCGAAAAGCCGTTACGCGCAGACCCAGGAAACACAAAGCAAACGAAGACTATAGCTAGCAATGCATACGCACACAAAACACATAGACGCATACCTAATTATATATAATTCATTATATTTAGTCATAATGTTCGAGATTTAGCGAGCGGCGCAGCGGGTATCGAACCCCGGACCGTGCGATGCGCAACCAGGAGAAGGCTTTGCTCGGGGCCGCGAGGAGATGGTGAACGGGTGCGCCATAGCTGGACTCGGTATGACTCAAGAGTGCCTCAGGTAGCAGGCGACTGTACGCGCTGGCAGCTGGCTTCGGAATGACGAAGCGTAGCTTTCCACGAGGTCTCCCGATGTCGCGGCCGGCATTGAATAAATTTAATATTTTCTCGAATATTTTGATTAACCCGGGGAGTAACACCAGGGTGTCGTGCGTGGTGCGCATCTCAAACCACCCAACGCATTATGTAGTCAAGCATTACAAATCGTGACACACGTATGATGCGCGCACGACGCATTATGTGCCGCCCGGTTTAATCAGAATAATCGAGAGAACTATAATTATTTCCGCATATAAAGCTATATCCTCATCTTTACAAAATAAACTAAAACTTACGAATAATTATCCACTGTATAACACCGGATGTTATGTAATTCCCCAAATATGAATTTTAACTGATACCAACCCGTCGAGTATTTTTGTTTTTCTTCATTCGATGTTTAGCTTTGGGTGGAAAATTTTGGCCGGTGTGTCAAAGACTTCTGCACATTCGCGGACCCACAAAGACACAAAGTGAGCTATTCTCTGAACTCCCGAATATTATAACATTCACACACATCTCCTCACAAGTTGTTCATACAGAATAGATGGCAGCAAAATGCTTTAAAAAATCCGCTTTTCCCGTTTCTTTGGTACCACGTGAGGATAAATAATTTCTGACAATGAAGTAGATACGCATACCGGGAATTTTACCATCAATTGAGAACTTTCTCAACAAAAAAAGAAACTGAAAAGTAAATACAGTGATCCCTTCTGTATAACGCTAACGACCTCGGCGGACGTCAGGGTACGAATGTAAAGTGATTATTGGTGAAATTATCACCTGGCACTCGAAAATTAACTTCTAAAAAGTATTTATTATTATGAGAGCATTTTACGTAATTCTATATGTAGATATTACTTTTCTTCCCTACACTTTTTTCTCAAATTATGCTTGGGAACTGCGTGTCCTTTAACTTTCCTTCGTGTAAGTCGAAGATTCGAGAAGATTGGAGGGCTGTCCTAGCTTGTTCTTGTGCAGAATGTACAGTTCGAGGAGGACCCGCCGACCGGGGCAGAATATTCTAGGCTCCCAGGAAAGGCTGAAAAGAGGCCGCATTGCGCCGTATGGAGTCAGTCTTTCGCGCTCGGTCCTGCCGTTACGCCGCCATCGACGATTGTTATCATACGCTCAATCCTATGTTGTTTGGGCACAGTTACGCCCTATTAAACGTTTAGTTTGCTTCAGTGCCTCGTCGCCTAATCAATTGTCATTCGTGACAATATATAATATGGGATGGAAACTATTATTGATGAACTTCATATAATTCTGTCGGGCGTTGTGCATAGATAAATATATTCTTTTTTCTTTTTCTTTTTATGAAAGCGCTTTATTGAATAGCGTATATCTCTTCTGGGTGAATAAGTTGTATCTTTGTATAATGCGGAGAGCGGTTGTGTCTACGTTATTCTGTTTTATAGATAGAAATTTGTTATTAAAATAAAGACTTGTTTTTTGCTAACCGTATTTTCTTTTTTAGCCACTTGTATTTTTAGAGTAGTATATAGAGAAGCCGTGGGAATATTTTACTTGTGTGCGTGCGCATGTGTGTGGCGTTATTTTTTAAGATTTTGGTATTTTGGTAATTATGTTCTATTGTATTATCCTGTTTTTTCTTCTTATATTGAAAACTAGCCCCGCTGCTAAACTTCGAACGGGCCCCGGGACACCGCTTGGTTCAAGGACAAAAATAAGGAATGATTGAGTAATCATATTCGGTCATCTGCCTCGCAGTGCTATGTGACAAGATTTATCTGAAACTAACTCTATAATTCAAACTGTAATATGATTTTTTTTTTTGCTTTTGCTCCTCACAATCTTAACAAAAATGAATATTCTTAAATTATGTATATCAATACTCTAGAGAATTTTAAAACGAAGCAGAGAAAACCGTCAGTGGGCAGAATGCTGCATTAATTATATTCTGTTAACACTTGCTTTGTGTGATATTAGCTGATATTTTATTTTTGCTAGAGAGACCTGTGTCAAAACGATACAAAAGTCTGGGATCTCCTAGATAAGCGGCAAGGCGCAACCTTAACTGGCCTAAAGTAAAACAGCGTTGCATAACATCTTCCTTACTTTAAAAAAACAAGTTTTGGTTGCTCTCATAGAAGTCTCATACAAAAATCTACCAAACAAAGTATCTCCTACAAATAAAATATTACAAATCTGTTCAAAGTGTTTCTTAGTTTTCATACAAATTACTCCTAGTAAAATGTCCCATTAATCTAAAACCACAAGAGAACTAATAATTACATCTAGGTATTAACTACGAACAAATCACGTCTTGTATTGCATTCCTTCCGAGAAAGAAAGGATACCGCTCATCTGCCGTGGGCACTGTATGAGTTGCCATCAACCTCCCGACCCTTTGAATCACTGCGCCTTTTCTCCTTTTTTTTCCGCATTCAATGTCCCTTGAGTCACAAAGAAGTGCGAACCGGGACTAATGAGCCGTCCTAATTAGGCGCATGTTTCGACATTATGCTCGTAGCAGCAACAAGAGATCCCACGTGACCTCGCAGAGGTGTTGAGATCTTTCCCCCGAAGGCAATCAGAGGCCAATGCCTTTCCAGCCTTCCGCCGCTCGGCATTCTTCCTTTTTCTCCGTCGCACGCCGCACATGCCGCAACGAGTCAGCCCATACCCGTTAATTGTTCCCATGGGCTGCGCTCAGGATGTGAAGTATTCGGATGGGATGAGTATGCGCCGAGAAACCAAGGAAGAGTGAGAGAAAGAGGAAAGCCTAGCTATGCGCCGAGAAACCGAGGGAGAGGAGGAGACGCGAGCGCGCGGGGACGTCAGAACGCCGAACTCTGATTGGAATGATTAGCGGGTAGACCTAAAGCTAGCTGCCTTTGTCACCACTGCACTCGTCGAACGCGTTCGAATGCGGGAGCGAATCGCCGGACGCCTGCATTCCGCGTTTTAACGCGTTCGACCAGTGCAGCGGAGACAAAGGCAGCTAGCTTTAGGTCTACCCACTAATCCTTCCAATCAGAGTTCGGCGTTCTCACGTCCCCGCGCGCTCGCGTCTCCTCCTCTCTCACCATCTCGGCGCATTTCAAAATGTTTTTAGATTGAATAGTGGAACATTCGCTCCTGAGTATGATTGACTGCGTTACAACGTTTTGCGTTGCACTGCGATGTGTTGCATGGATGTCGGTGACCGTAGCAACAACCTTGTCGTATGCCGTCCAGAGGCTGTCTTAAAGGGCCCCTGAAAAAAAAAGTTTTTTTAAACAGTCTGGCTGGGACACGAGTAGCAAAAACAAATTACGCGAAAAAAAAACACATTTTTAGAGCAATATTGACTGCGCGGGAAGCGATTTAGTCGGCAGTCACCTCCTTTCCACTTGTTTTTCTCTCTCGGAGTTTCGGGCGCGTGGAGGAGAGGTGGAGCGGCTTCGCCTTTACGTTGAGGTGGTCATTCCGGAATGACCCGTGACGTCATGGACTTCACGCGCAGAATTTCAAATAAGTCTCTCGCCATCAATATTGTTCTAAAAAAGATTTTTTTTCTTTTCGCATAAAACTTTTTTTTACACGCGTGTTTCAACCAGACTGTTAAAAAATGTTTTTTTTTTCTTTTAGGGCCCTTTAAGGAATTCGGTTACACGCGAATGCAAATGCATGGGCAGGCATGCTTTATTCAAATACTTGTTTGGTAACCACGCACAGTCGCGAACGATACGAAAAAGCCCAAGGGAGCGCGTGAACCTGACACATCTCCAGGGCTATATCTAACGGGAGTAGGGTGAGTTATCATCGAGTCTATTGTGTGAATGAGTGGCATTTATGCGGCTTTTCAACCTTTGTCGTTACTCCTAACTCGATCGTCAAACAATAGTTGAGTCAGCACAAATTTTAGTGGTGCTCGGTGAAATACAAGATATTCACAGGGTCACAGGGTCTCTTATGCTCTCCCCAAGACGACTTGAAGGCGAAAGCCGAAGCGCCGATGTAAACGTGATAGCGAACCTACGAAGACAGCGGGCTCTTTGTCGACGCACTTTTGGAGCCCTTTCATTGGTACCTTTTGTTTTGGTATCTTTCGTGTTGCCGACGTGTTTTCGTACTTTTCGTGTCGCCGACATGTTTTCGCTCACGGACTTTGAAGGTCGACTCAACGATACCTTAATAAAAACTGCTCATCATCACTTATCCCTCAAACTTACGATAAAACCCCCGAAAACGGATCGCTCAATTTGGCGATACGGTGGATTCAGCCATAATACTTGGTTTTGCCTTTAGTCGCGGAACGCCTCTATATTCGGATTCATCAGCATTAACTCGGCAACAGCTGGTCAAGCGGGATTTGCGAAAAGAGTTGACAGCCTCTGAAGCCCGGGAATGATCGAACTTTCTTGTGATAGACATCGGGCAGGCCTAAAGTCCCTTGATGCTTCTTTTCACAAGAAACGACAACCAGTACAAATGAGAGAGCATATCCCGCTGGAACAAAATGGCGTGATGCAGTTCAGTTTTCTTCTGTGACGCTATTTGCTTTCTAAAACCTGCACCGTCACGCAGTCGGCACTTCAAGTGATGTTCGCTACTTGTAGGAAGCTCTTATCTTGAAACTTTAGCAAGGCTTGTAAGCTTCGTGCTCGCCTGGGCCTTTTCATATCTTCCGTGACTCCACGTGTTTCTGTTTTCCTTGGGAGGTGTAAACCCCTCCTTTATTCCCCACCTTAGGAACATTCGTGATACCTTATGGTAGAAAGCACAGGGGATTTCTTTTTGTCTTGTATTAAGGAGTGTTTTATTGGCGTGAATATGATGATACATGTCACTGAAAACTATATATGCTTTAATAATACCTGTTTCGATATCTTCGCTTATATCATGCAAGAGGCAATATATAGCAAAGAGGACTTAAAATTGAAGTCAGAGTTTATAGAAAAATATAAAGTCCTTCAGGGAGTGAAACACGATGTGGGTAATCAAATTTACACGTCCGCGTTTGTGTTTGTAATGCGTGTTGTACTGCTAAGTTTCTGTTCAAAATTACAATCTTAATATCACTGTTTGTCGGCCATTACCAAGCCTTCAGCTGTTAATGAGTGCGAATAATAAACAAAACGTCAACGTATTGAATATATTGAACGGAATCGATATCTATTTGTCAGTATATATGTTAAATATACAGTAATGTGTTTAAAGATCTATATTAACTCAGTTAATATTTCTGCCCTCACATTATATATATTTTTATATAAATCACTGTATTTTATAATGTCGATGGTTATTTAGGATCGCATTTTTATATCTTCCATTTGCGTACACAACCATAGAAAACCTTTCCTTTTCACTTGTAGAAACCTCGCGTATATTTTGTTTTACATTTCGTAAGAAGAATCTGTTTATTATTCCGGGATATTTTAGCACATGAACATCTAGAAATTATTAGAAACTGATGTGTGTGCCATAAGCTTCTTGCGCAGAAGACACAAGGTCAGTATTTGAATACCCTAGAAGTTACAACCATTTGTTTGGTTAAAATTAGAATTAACAAAGGACTGACTGAGCGGAACCTTGATGTGATAGTTATATATACGCGCTACAAAAACCTCAAGTGCATACTTTTCGGCAGAACGTTAAAGAATTGAGTGCTTAACTACACACTCTCCACAATATTCTAATACGCACTTTAGACGTTGTGAGATGGTTTCGGCGCCCATTTAACACGGTGGTAGATTCAGCGCAAACTGTGAACATAAACAAAATATTAAGTTTGTCCAGTCTTCAATATTTCGCACATTACATTGTTTGCAGAGTCAAGGAGGTGATTACACTTGGAAATAATTATTTTGAATCGAGAACTCTCACATCACAAAAGCGACAAAATACTGCGCGAAGAATCGTACGTGGCGCGAAAGCCGCAGTCTGTCCACCACTTGAATATACCAACTTAAGTATTTTTCTTTTTACCCTTGACCTGTAAGTTCATAGGCTTCTGTTCTCCTCATATGTTTTATTTTTTTGCTTCGTTTTCTTAAAAGAACATTGATTTTGTGAAGTCTCAGGCACAGTTGGCAAGAACTGCTACTTGATATCTTCGCGGTTGAATTGCGTCTATTTTTCCACGAATGACGTACATTCGTGCAATTAGGTTAAACAACCTTCTTACGCTTTGAAAGTGTCACCACCTCTCATTCCTTCCAATTATTCTACCTCGTGCTTTTATTTAAGGATTTTAAAACGTTAAACTCCGTGAAAAATGAACTAAAAATAAAATGGGTAGTGCTTTTGGTGTGCTTTGCTGCAAACTACGTCGAAATGCAACAGCATTGCCTGTCTTCATTGACGGTTTGCTTCTCCATTCCTAGCCAAATGTCGCTCTGTCCTCCGGCGTCTTTTGCCACACCGAGCTCGGTCATACTCGGCACATCGCCGCTTCT
>JAZHYW010067758.1:0-78449 GCA_037355805.1 Ixodes ricinus | reverse complement strand
GTATTTCTATCTATTGTTCAAATCGTCATATACAGAATTGCAATGTATGGTAAATTGTGGGTTTTCGTGGCGCTTTTGTATTGGCACTATGATTAACCATTGTCACGTTGTCACGTGACGTCATGATGTCAATACATGTTGTCAAGTAATGTCACGTGACCTCGTGACGTCACGTGACTCACCGCGTCAACTCGATTTAATTTAAGGAAGTCACTAGATGTATTAACCTTGTTGACAGCGTGACGTAACATGACATCACGATTTTGTACCGAGAGTGACGTGACACCGTGACGTAAGCGATTTTCAAAACCTTTAGTCGAGTGCTCGGGTTCATGACAATCAGCATCGCCAAACATTCAGATAACGGTTCATGTCAATTAAGTATGATAATAGCCCAATTCTAACAATATCTGAAGCTCAGCCCAAGCTTTTGCTTTCCAAGCCCTTGCCGCCTAGGGCATAACTATGATGAACACTGACGGTATATAATTAGCGTCAGATCAGGTGGGCGCTTGTTCAAATGGCGAGTTGAGGAGGGGATCGACAGCTGTCTCTTTCCTTTATATTTTCTGCATCTGCTATTACGTGGAGGGGGAAACTAATGGATGTTTTCGCAAGCTATCAACGTCAGGGGTTACTTGTTAACAGTATTTATTGAAAGTACAAAAAAATGTTTCAAGACCAATTTTACATCATTGAGGCACCCAAACATTTTTTCGTTATTGCTGAACTGCATCCGAAAGATGTCCCCGAGAATAGAAGTATTGAAATGAATAAATGCAACTTATTAATATGACGTTACATAAAGCTACATGTGTGTACGGAAGGAATACCTAAAAAAAAAGATTTTAGTGACCTCAGAGGGACAGCCGAACATTGGCAGTCGCTGTAAGTCCCACACGAGCGTCGTTCTCAAGTTATTGCCCAAGTTTCGACCCCCTCTGTATTTTGCTTAAAGGAGCTATAAAAATATTTCTATACATCACTAAACATTACTCAGGATCACTCCCTAACGTTAATAACTGATTGAACTTGGCTTTGCTCTTTTTCTAGGCAAAGGCAGTCGCCAAAAAATTAGAAAAATATGAGCATCGTTCATCCCCTCAACTCGGAGCCAGAAGCAGCATCGTGGCCTGGTGCCTATCTTATGCCGCCAATTAACGTTAAAAGAATTCGGCTATTCTCATCACCGCAGTGGTTGGATACGAGCCACTACCCAAGTGTCCGCAGAGGCATTGATTGTTACGAGCCGATGTACGAGTGCTCACGCAGTTCTCCTGTCCAATCCATGAGCCGCGCTCGACTGTCGTTAGGCGGGTGGTTTTGATCCCACAATTACGACATCAATCTTTGCGAAGGCAAGACTAAAAAAATAGTCTCATTTTATCCTCACAATTTCACCGCGACAAAGAAGCGTCTGAATCAGTGGCGGTCTGTGCGAGTATACTTGGGCCATGCAGACTAGGACCAGTACGCCTCGGAAAAGTCATGAACATTCCAACCCCATATTGTTTTATGACCCTTTTAAACTTCACGGAGTGCAAAATAAAAGCAATGAAGGGTTGCTGTTAACAAGTGAAAAACAAAATTGTTGAATTAGCACACACAAACGGAGGAGGCAATTCCTCAGGAATACTTTCAGCCTTTCCACTCTGGTGAAGAAGGAAGACCAGCGAAGCTGTACTATGGTGGGAATGAAGTAATGGCCGGCCGCAAGTCGGCAAGCCAGAGTGCAAAGGCTGGAGAGGTTGCCACCATCAATGCGCGACGGCGGCAACCAGACAACCGGCCAGCCGTTTGTCTGGTTGCCGTCGTCACTTATAGATAGCGGTAGCTGTCCAAAGTTTAGTGTCATCATTTAGTATCATACTGGAAAAACTAGACCTTAACAGCTCCGCTGTAAAAAGAAGTGTTGTGTGTGTGCGTGTGTGTGTGAGGGGAGGGGGGGGGTTAGTTTTAAAAACATACTGTGTTGTAAAGGTTCCTCTTCCCCACATCTTTGGCGCACACCAAAAAGCGTTACCCCGGAAACTACTTTGTTTGCAAAAACTCTCTTGCTAAAAAAGCATGTTTTTGTCGTGCCAGACGTTCGCGCCGTTCCTCACGACAATGCACTAAGAATAATAATACGTGCCTTTCAAATACTTGGCTTTCACTGAGCTTGAACCTCCTGCAGCGTGCATTTTGCACCATCGAATTCAATTTTCTCAGCAAGAAGAAATCACAATGACCACCAGCCTATAGTGTGATGACGTCCCGTGCATACAATGTTAAACAGTTCAGCTTTCTGGTGAAATGTGATGTTCGCAACACTAGCAATAGATGTCCTAATTGTAAAGTTGTGCATTATTTATAACAGTCTCGCGATGATATATGGCAGCCTAGAGAAATGTTAGAGCGCATGACTATTCAAACATAGTGTTGTAAAGTGAGGACCCAAAACAAGTGCAGGTAAAACCGAATAAAACATTAGCCTCCCGAGGTTGTACCTAGCGAAGTTTCGAGCTCATGCAAGCTGATGAAATGTGATTTATACTAAGATTTTAGGAATATTCGTCTGTCCTTTGCGCTATTTATGTAAAATTATGAATTTCATTGCGTGCATCTTTACGCATCTCTTTTGGCAGTAAGTCGTTCTGTAAGGGATTATTTAGAAAAATAACATTAATTATCTCTCTCTTTTTGAACATTTCGTGCATTTGACTTCCAATCTATCATGTGAGCACAGAGTCCTTTTTGGCGTACCCTGCAAGCCGATATTTCACACTGCCAATCAGCAAACAGAAAAACACTTTTACGCAGACTCCACAGCTCGCGTAGTTTCGAGTATCGTCCTTCCGCGTCGGTCGCAAGGGGTTATGTGAACTTTATAAAGTAAAATTTATTGATCATTATAAAAATATATTTGATTACTAACTGAATATTTGACAACATAAATAAAGGGCTGACCACCCTAAAGCAATGCCCCCCAAATTATCTGAAAGGTGTTCTGCCAATCTTTTCCGGCGTTTTTATCCTCGACAGGCACGTTGTAAGGGATACGGGACGGCGCCTTACACACATTTCTGATTTTGAAGCTAATTTAAATAACTATGTGTTCCTCACACATATAACTTCTCAAACATATAGAAGTCTGTTATTGCCTCTTTTACGTGGTGAACATTACTTTTATGTGTCTGTAGGCTGGACAAAAAGAAAGTAAACAGGGGCGCGCGGCGGAACTATGACGATTACGCACGCAAACCGTCAGAAAGTGTCCAATTAAGTAGCTGCCATGTCGAGTAGAACGTGAAATACTACTTCGTTTTACTTAACAAAAAATGAATCTTGGAGGACGCTAAGCTTCACCTTTAAAAGTGGAACGCGATAGCGTTAACGGGCCTCGTCTGATCGCATTCAAATTTGCAGCGCAAGCGTGCCTCGCATGTCTAGTCAAAAGTACTTGACTCGTAACCGAAGGGTCGTGAGTTCGAATCCTGCCTAAAATTCTTAATTTGTTTAGCGCAAAGTAATTACTTAAAGGTCGTTCGAGACATACAGCGAGCACTAATTAGCGCATTAGCAGGCCATGTTCTGCTCACGCATGATGTACGCTCGATTAGCACGCAGTACGTGACTTCTTATTGCGATCTGCACGAAGACGAACCTAATACTGTCATGCGATCAGGCTTGAGGCTGTCAGCGCTGATCTGTTGCAACATCATACTCTGACATGCGCTGAAGCATTTCGACAGCGACGTCGCATTGACAGATATGGAATTACTGATTTGCATCTGCGATTGATTGCTTAGAACCGTGACTCTTAAATGCAGGACGCAATTCAAGCGATCTTGCATTAAGTACTCAAATGTAGCGGAAGTGCCCTCATCAAATAAAATCTTCGAGGACGCTTAAGCTTCGCCTTTAAAAGTGGAAAGCGATACCGTTAACGGGCCTCGTTTGCATCGCATTCTCATTTGCCGCGCAAGCGTGCCTCGCGTGGCCTAGTCAAAAGTGCCTGACTCGCAACCGAAGGGTCGTGGGGTCGAATCCTGCCTAAAATTCTTAATTTTTTCAAGGCAAAGTAATTACTTTAAAAAGTGAAATCGTTTGAGACATACGGCGACCTTTAATTCGCATTACATGTCATGTTTTAATCACTCTCATTCCACGCGTGATGTCATGTTTCACGTGGGCATTGTGGGTTGTTTGAAATTCTTGCGCGAGGGCATGTAGCTCTGACGTCATGACCCTATCGACCAATCAGGATTTTCCAGTCACGCCACCGACATCGGCTTTTCTGCGACATGAGCTCCTTAACGGTATCGCGTTAAAATCATCAATTAGCAAGGGTGATGCTCATTTGCAAATTAAATTGACCGGCATCTTGTCAAGAACAAACCTCCACAGCCAGGCTATGCCAGCTTATCCTGTATAAGAAAATGTTCACTTGGGCAAGCGCTATTTTAGGCCAGATTCGATCTGAATGCAAAGGTGCGTATAGATTAGAGTGAACAATTGCGATTACTCCTTGATGCATGATTAGTCGCATGCATGCGGTGCTGAGTGCAAACAATGTTTGGTTAGAACAGCAAGCATTTCGATTTCCGCTCGGTGTTTCTATAAAAAAAATAGACTGAAAGGAATTATCCTAAACTTTTGTGACATTTTGAAAGTTTCATTGCTTTTAGCTCAGTTGTGTCGTCATCATATACATATATATTGTGAAGCGTATTTCGTAAACCATATTTCATGATAAATATGGCCACGAGGTGCTCATTTCATAATTTTATGTGATGTAATTAATTCCTTAGTTCAAGGACACAATCACGATTTCACTTTTAATACTGCGACACAAAGTTGTACTAATCACGGGTATTTTAGGCGACCTACCACACTTCGCGACAACATTTTATGCCGTGTAAATAGATCAGCTTGAATTTTAGAATTTTACTTAAACACGAAGAAAGGACAAGAAAATACAGTATAGTTCTAAATTTCAAGCTGATCTATTTACATGTATGTACCAACAAGCTCAACTCTTTACTCTTGTACTTAAACATTTTGATTCAGGTAAAATATATGTTACTAGTAAACAAAGGGATGTTGAGTCGTATGAACACGACGTAACGTACGTTAATGTAGATTTTCTTCTACTTTTGTGTCGAAATTAAATAACTGAATTTCATACTTTTGGTACCTAAAAACAAAAGTAAATTGCAGGGACGATCGAAGAAACTATATAGTTAATAGGGCAGAAAGATGGGCAACGGACGAAGCGCCAGCAAGACGCGCACTGAGCCTCGTGAGAAGCTACGCTCGGCGTAACAAGATAACGGAGGTAGAGAGGGACGGAACAGTGACGGACGATAAAGAAGAAATTAAATGCGCGTTTTTCGAGTACTACAGTACTACAGCAGATTATTTGCGTTCTGTCCCGTCAATGCGGAGCTTTTTAGAGATGACATTTTCGTGCTTCATGCCGCGCATAGATGATGCAGCAAAATAGGTGTTAAAATCCTCCATCACCTTAGAGGAAGTGATCGTTGCAATTGACGCCCTAAATCCGAGGAAGCCCCAGGCCCGGACGGCCTAAGCGCTGTCTTTTATAAAGCTCTGAAACGAGAACTCACCCAATTTTGGCCCACGTGTTTAACGAAGCTTATGTTTTGAACATTTTATCGCCTTCTTTTACGTTGTCCCATACAATGTTAATCTCCAAAACAGAGGACGCTGTTAAGTTACTACAAGTCGCCGCTTATCGGCCGATCAGTCTGACAAATGTCGACAATAAAATTTTAATGAAGGTGTTGGCAAGGAGGCTGCAATCAGGTATAGCAGAGATAGCGGGTCCGCATCAAACATGCGGCATAAAAGGCAGGACGATTTTCACAAATATTCATAAAGCGCGTAGTGTTTTAGAGTGTTGCGATGCAATGCGTACTTGCGTCACAATTCTCCAGGCTGACCTGGAAAAGGCCTTAGTTCGCGTTCCCCACGACCTTCATTTAAGCATTCTGGATTATGTGAACATCGGAGCTGTTGTTCGCGAAGGTGTACGCATGGCGTACAACGGTTGCTCGACGAGACTTATAGTGAACAAGTCGGTTGGAAAGCGCATAACAGTAAATCGATCCGTCCGCCAAGGATGTCCTTTGTCCCCTCTTCTTTTTTTGTATTTATATAGAATCTTTCTGCGTTACATTCATTAGGAGTAGTTCAATCCATGGTTTTAAGCTTCACGTAGCCGAGGTTAGGGTTTAAGCGTATGCGGACGACATTGCAGTGTTTTGTACTACACGCGAGAGTATTGTCGAAGTCGTCAACACGCTTAAACGTTTTTGTGAGGTTAGCGGCAGCTCGGTTAACTGGGAAAAGGGCCTGGGAATTTGGCACGGTGAGTCGAGTTCCACTCCGAGCTTTTTTTCGAACATGCAGTGGGTTACCACACCAGCAAAATATTTAGGAGTCCCACTAGAAAACTACCCTGACAGTGAGCCGTATTGGCGAGGGCAGACGGCGGAGCTTCGCGAAAAATTACAGAAAAGAAGGGGGAATGATTTGTCTATTTTTGCGAGTGCCACAGTTTGCAATTTTTTTTTTGTTAGCAAACTGTGGTACGTGCTACAAGCTTTGCATTGTTCACGGGTTAATGTGCAAAAACCGCATTGTGTGTTTGCTGGTGTTTTTTGGGGCTCCACTTGGGAGCGATTCATTAGGACGAATCCTTTCCGGCGCATGCGCAATGGAGGGATTAGTTTGGCGCATTTGTTTCTGCGCCAGATTGTAAATTGTTTTATTTATTGGAGGGACGTTCAGGACCCTTTTTTTCGCACTGTTTGTCAAGCGAGACTTGCAAGCAGGTTGCCCGAGTTGATGGTTTCCACGGCTGCGTTGCCAGGTGGCATTCATGGCCATCTTAAGGAAGGGGTTGAATCATGTACATTTTTGTTGGTGCCTTTTTCAGGTGAGTATTTGAGCGAAGTATCTCGAAAACGATTGTATAAGGATGTGTGAGATGTTGTTTTTCCTGTACCTTTATACAGATCCTTACACCGTGTGGGCCCAGGGCAGGACGTTTTAAGCCGTGTTAAGAAGATGACATTGCACGCAGGCATCAAGACTTTTTTCTTTAAATTATATTTGGGTACCTTGCCCATTAAGTCATGGTTGTACGAGAAGGGGCTTTTCGTACCGTGGGGGTTCACTGTTTTTTATGCAAGAAGCCCGAAACAATCGAACACGGGTTTCTTGAGTGCTGGGATGGGGTCTTCTTCTGGTACGTGGTCTAACGCACCTTGAAGAAGCGCCTCCCCTAGACGCGCACGAAATACGTTTTCTTTCGGTTAAAAACGGCTTTCCGTTTGACTTGGTTATGCTGCTGGGGCTGCACGGTATTTGGAAGTCCCGAATGGCTATGCGTCATGCCGAAAGTGGTCCGCGATAGGCGCGGGAATATTTCCGAGAAAGTGTTTCTTTGTATGTTGAAGTACACAAGGCAAAGAAGTGTGTGCCTGAGTGGCTTCCGCGTATCGAAGCGCTGCTGACTATGAAACCATTTCAATTCTCATGACACCAGCTCTCGTGGAATGCGCTACTAGTGCTGTCGTTCTGGTATGATTTACGTCTTTGTTATTGTGTTTCTGAAGTTCACGTCCGGCAATAAAGAAACAAAAAGCGCAGAGTAGCGCAGTGGCAGCGTACTGAGCCCATAACCAAGAGGTCCGTGGATCGACACCACGCTCTGCTACAGTGAAATATAGTTTTTCTTTTCTTTCTAGTTTCTAAGGTCATTAATTTAAATGACCACCCAAGAGCGGTTTATAGTAAATATTTTGGTTATCTTTTGTTCCAATTAATACGATGCCAGTAGCTTCTCAGTAGTGTATAATGTCCCTTCCTCTCCACAACATCTTCCGACTTAGCTAAAAATCCCAGCAGAGTGCTGTAACCATAACCCACAGGTCCGTGGATCGAAACCACGTTCTGCTAAATTAAATGTTTATTTTTCTTTTATTTTTTTGTTGGGGGCGGGGGGAAGGGAGGGGGAGGTTAGGGCCTTTAATTGACAAGCCTAGAGTAGGTTTATTGAAAATATTTAGGTTTTCTTTTGTTCCAATTAATAAGATGCCAGCAGCTTTCCAGTAGTGTATCAGTGGCCCTCTCCACAACATCCACCGCTTTAGCTCAAGATCAGAGCACAGTGCCGCAGAGGGAGCGTGCTGGGAGAGAGCTTTGGTGCAGTTTGCGTGTACGGTGTATGCGTTTTGAGCGAAGGAGAAAGCGAGAGCAGGGCCTCTGCTGTAGAATGGGGTTTTGCGGTCGAACATAAGCACTCCTTTCCGAAAAATAAAAACCCTAACAATAACCGCCGTAAAAAAAAAAATAAAGCTACATTTAGGGCTAGAACGTTAAAGCATTTCGGCAGAGAAAAAGCTTTCCAATTTTTACGTTCTCGTTGTTTCACGGGGTTGCCAGTAATGTAATAAAAAATTTCTCGTCCGCTATATAAGTAAGTTTTACTTATTTTTATTTATTTTATTTACCCTCAAGTTATGTAGCAATTCAGGGAGTGGCGAAACAATAATTAACAAGTAAACATATCTTTAAAAAAAGGTTAAGGGTTAACTAACGCTTTTCTGAAAAGATAAACAATCTGCAATGAAAACAACGAAGGCCGGAAATGGTTTCGCTGAGGGGAGGTTTGAAAAAAAGGTTTGTAAAACGCATGGGGATTGATATGAGGAACGCTTTAGGATACAATAAGTTTTTTTTTAAATTTAATTTGCGCATTCTATCAGGTGTAATGCGCACCAGAAAAACAAATGCAAAAGCGACCCCAATTCCGCAGGAGAAGGATGGAAGTAAATTATACCTGCCTGGAAGATATACATGTTTATATTTTAGAGTTTTTATTGCGTGGAGCAGCCCCCTGGAGATTCATGGCTGGATTGCTATTGTCGGAGCCCAATCTCATCTTTCGGAGACGTGAAATACGCGAGGAAGCTGCAAAAAAAAGAGCATCTAAGGATTGCTTCTTCCCGAGGGAATGGAGATATTCAGCCCCTGTAAACACAATACTTCTAATCGAACGAACCTGAAACGGAGCACGAAAGAAATCGAAAATCCCAGGTGAAACAAATTAGGAGTTAGCTTTTTTATTTTTGTTTTTAAATTTCTTACTTTAGGCTTTTAGGTTTCAAATATCCATATGTAAACTCCTGCTTTATTTACCGAGTTTTCTGCATTATAGATTTACTATTGACAGGAAAAACGAAGTATGTTTGAATTTATGCGCTTCAATTTCGAAATCACTTCTACTTTTGGGAATTGCACCGGCCACGCATTCGTTGACACGCGCACGATCGACATTACTCGTGCCATTTGCAATGAATGGAGAGCGGATCGCGGCTGGCGTTGCCGGAGGCATTTTGTAACACCGGCGACGATTTCGTAATAATAGAATACTCTTAAGTGTCTATGGGAAAAAAAGATCCAAGTACCATTTCTCACATTATTCAATAGACCCTTTTCACAATCCCATCTAGCAACATTGGCGGTCGCCATTTTGGTGGGCAGGAAGCGTGCGATTTGAAATTAAGTCCTCGCCGACCGCTTATACGCAGCCCACGTGTTCAATACACGGTCAGATCATTAGCAATTGAAACACTCCAACGAATTGCTGTTCGGTTATGCCTAAGCCTACCCAGGTATTCACCTAACGTTCCGACGCTAGTAGAAGGAAGGATGAACCTTGTTGAAAACCACGGCAAAGAACTGACGCTTCGCCACGTCGCACGTCAAACGACCTGCCAATCAACGGGTTCTCTCCTGAACCGCTTGCGCAGCCGTCCCCTCTCTCGTCTAGGATATCTCGCAACAAAGTTTGAAGGACTTATAGAAGCCCCTGATATGATCTACCCAGTTCCACCACCATACGCCCGATCGCTGAATATCAATGCGTCCATTCCCATGCTCAGAAGCAAACAACTCACGGCACACGCTTTCGCCCGCGGCATCGCTGAAGAGCAAATACAGGAATCTTTCCTAGGATGGGTACGTGTCTACACCGATGGCTCGGTGCTTCACAGCTGTGAATCATCTACTTAAGCTATCTCCATCCACACTTGGGAAGTAATCCGCTACAAGTAACGGATTACTTGTAATCCGTTACTTTTTCAAGTAGTTTTGTAATTGCCACGTTACTTGTTTTCGGAAGTAATTTGTAACGTAATTTCGTTACAAAATATTAGTAACGGATTACTTTAATTACTCGTTACTTTTTAAAAATATGAGCATTATACAGTAACCGGAGCAATACGAGCAGAACATTCAGCAGCATGAAGAGAGTAAGTTCAACAAAATAGAAAACATCAGGAATTGGAGAATAGCCGAAAAGAAAACACGATGTTTTGTATGACCGGTCACTAGAACCACTAGAAAAACGGGCAAGGCATGTACAAATATACGAAAGACAAAGATCAAGAAAGACAACGCCGAGTAGGCTCTCCGTAGCCTTTCATCGTGTTTTTCTCCTTTTCCCGGGCAGGGGAAAATCCTTCGTGTTAATTTGTTTTCTTCTTTTACACCGCTCCACCCTATCTAACTTTTTCGACGTATCCCGCCATCTGCACAGACATCAAACGCGGGTCCGTGCCCCCTCGATTCGCGGGTTCACAACTTGCGTAATAGACGATGTAGCCTCGCTCCAGGAAGTCGAATTCTTTTTGTCTTTGATGTGCGCTACTGTATTCTAGCACGCTCTTGAGGCACGGCTGAAAAGCGCCCGGCGCGAGGCTAAGAGCATCGCCTCCGATGCTACGGGCGATACTTTTTTTGGTTTTCTTGTCTGGGCATGGTGGTCGAGTCCGCTCCTCACTTTACAGTCAACTGTCAACATAAAAGGAAAGGGGGGGGGAACTAGGCTATCTAAGGAGTGTTGAGAAAGAGAGAGAGAGAGAACGCGTAAAAGTAATGTGATGTCGTCCTGTATAGCAATAAATAGACAATCTCAAAATCCACTTGAGTGCCCCTTTAAGCCCGAATGGCAGCAGGCACCTCTACGAAACAACTAGACCAATCACGCATACTAAATGCGCCGCGATCCCGAGTTTTTTTTTGCACGTGATTGGTTTAGACGGGGATAGCCTACTCACAAAAATGACGAGCGCCGTGACGAAGCACTTTTGACACCGCTCGATTGACTCCATCGAATCGTAGCGTCGGCTATAGACCTTTGCATAGCTTATTACCCGGGCGACAAAATGCTGAGTCACTGAGCTGTGGACGTATACGCAGTGTCCGATATACCGCACGGCAGATCGGCAGCGCATGCTCAGAAGGTGTTCCACAGTCCAAAAGACAAAGACAGCACAGAAGGCAATTTTTAAAAGGTCTATACGCCGGACATGAAGTGCAACCAAGTATGGTTCTGCTACTTCGTAGCGGAGCGGTTAGTCTGCTATGAAATGTCATTAAGTAAAAAATAAATAAAAAAACACGAGCACCGTCTAGTAAAACAAGCGAAGAACGGTGGTTCCGATATACGCTGCTACGAAGTGTATATCTCACGATTGAGTGATTTAACATGTCGCTATTAGAGCGGCAGCTTTATAGGACCAACCGACCTCTGGAACCGGGTAACCATGAAATGGGTAGGTCGATCAATCGGTAAGCTCAAAACGAGCTTGAAAAAAAAAAAAGGAAACGGCAATTGGTGCCAGGGATTGAACCCCGGTCACTGTCATAGAAGCCGAGTGCGCTGCTACCTGGTTACGGACCCAGTACGCAGGAACGGGAGGAGCAGATACAGGTGGTGTGAAAAAGTGCGCGGAGAGGAGAGAGGTGGAAAGGGCAAGAAAGAGAGGAGCAAAAACAGGTGGTGTAGAAGAAGCGCGCGGAACGAGGAGTGGAAAGGGCAGGAAGGCGCGCTTTCCTCTCTTCGTGACCCACAAAAATTAACGGAAAGGTTTTGTATCCGGGTGACGCTGAACGGAAGCGCGCGCATCGTCACAAGAAGACACTAGTGTGATGTAATCTGTTTCCAAACAAAACCCTGCCCTACGACGCCATCCTCAACTAAAAGCACCACCCACCTTAGGTGATGAAAAAGTAAGGGACATCCTGCCCTTAGCACCACCCGATCTAAGAGCACTACCCACTCTAAAAATCTACCGCATTTAAACGCATTTGGCCGAATGACCAAACATGCAGCCAATCTTTTTTACAATTTTTCACGTTTCCTGCTTATGAATATGCCCCCTGAGAAGAGGGACAGGACGGAGGTTTATGGAAGGGGTCTCAAGCTCAATCAGGTGCGGGGCCAGATTTGTCTCTCCCAAAGGTCGAGGGCCAACGCAGAGATAGGACGAGGGAGAAGACAAAAATTATGTTTTAGGACAAAAAACACACAAAAAATTAACAGCAGTTGTTTTTACGCTGCAAAGTAGCCGAGTTTCTCAGTGGCACAATTGGGATTTCCTAAAGAAGGGACCTTGTGCTCTCTCCTTTTCATAAACCTGCATCTTTAGCTGTGATTTTCTGATGTGACTGCCTTAGAGCCCATCTCTGATCTGATTATAAAATGTAACCTTACACCGCAAACGCTAACTGCTTGCATTTTTCAATAAAAAAAACAGAAAAAGAAAGTTCACTCTCGTCGCCGTGTCGCTCAATTTTCCTGGAAACTAATCAAATTCAATTTTGAAAAAAAAAAAAGAAAAAAAACTTCTTTTGATGGTGGTTGTTTTTCTGACAATTTTTGTAGCACCATTATTAGGCAATTTTTGCGTTTTAATCGTATTTTTCGACTTCCAGAAACCTAAGCTCATAGCTCTATCTTTAGAAGTTGCTCCTACTGCAGCAGTTTGTGCGGCTGGGGTGAGTCACAGCTCGCGCTTGCAGCATGCATGGGATCGTCGTACGGGTGATTAACGTCAGGAAGAGCTCAAAAGCAAAAATTAAGGCAATTCAATACAGAGTCCAGAGGAAACGGAATGGAAAAAATATGTGAGCACGTTATGGGTGCAGAGCTATACGTTTTAAGCCTGAGCAAACTGACGACACGAGACCATCATTTTATGACGCATGTAGCGACTTGAGACGTGGGAACGAAGGTTCGCAGTCATTAGATGGCTTGAACGCAGGTTGTGGCCTCTTACTTCCACGCTTCTCGCTTTGCGATTCGTCATTCGGTGTTCTTGTGGGCAAATGCCGCAATCTGATTGGCTGAGGAGCGATAATGAGATGCTCGGGACCCACCACGCCCTGTATTTCTTAAGTTAACAGTGACTTATATGAAAGCTCAGCAGAGACTCAACTTTCTGCTTCCTGTGTCGTTCGGTGGGTCCTCGAGAGTGGAACCATGCCCCTAGCTGCAGCTGCCTCGCCCGTCCGCTGCATAAACACCAAACACATAACCGTTATCTCGGTGCGTGACAAGCAAAAAAAGATGTCATGGTATGGGGGGGGGGGGGGGGGGAGCCTCAGTTTCAAAAGAATTCTCATTCCGATTTTAGGTTACTTAAATAGCTATCCAGTGTTCTAAATTGCTCAATAACGCTTCCTTCGTGTTTGCAGCTACTAGCATAATCTAGGGTGTTGCTTTCGACACATAATCGCTTGCAAGATTAATTTTTAATTTTTATTGGCAGTTCGAAATTTTGTTTACATGTTGTGCGTCTATGTTTTAGCGTGAAACGTTTAAGTGAGCCTTCAAAAAGCGGAACCGCTAATTTCGCCGCTAAATTTAGCCGGAAAAAATGACGTGACATGGCTTTAGTGTCACGTGACCTATACACAAATTCAATTTCCCGCTAAATTTAGCGGAAAAATTTGTCATTACGTGATATGCGGTAACGTGACCTATATATAATTCAAGTTTCTCTGCTTCATCGGGAAAATTGACGTCATGTAATCTAGAAATAAACTCAGTTTACCAGCTAAATTTATCAGGAAAGTTGACACTTGACTGGCCGCGAATTTCCCCGCTAAATTTAGCGAGGAAAATGACGCCACATGGCTTGATGTCACGTGACTTACACACAAATTCAGTTTTCCCGCTAAATTTAGCGGGAAAATTGACACCTGACCGGCCGCAGTCCGTCATTCCCCATGCTCTTTGAACACAGGCCGACCGGACGGGGTTAAGTCAATTTGTCAATGAGTCAGTGGAGTGGAGGGGATAGGGAGGACTGGCTTGGAAAGAGCGCAGAGACCTGGAGGCGCAGTTTTAGAAGAAACACCTGGAGATTACTATAGACGTTTTCAGGCAACTTTGAATGGGCGCCACCATCTTGGCATCACGTGACCTGTCCGGCCATTGCCGGCCTCTACTTTTCCGCTGCTGAACTACGCATTCGCACTGCGTATCTACGCTTTGCCACTCACCGCCAGAGTGTTACTACACGATGGAATCGAACTGTGAGTGGGTCTACGACACAAGATTGATGACCTAGACTTCGGAGACCATGTAAGTTCATCACATTTGTTACGTTTTTGCCGGAAATAAAGGTAAGTGAAACCCTGTGCGACTTTTGCAAATGTCGAGTTGACACAGCGAGGCTATCGCAGTCTTGTGCATCGCTTCGCGTGCGTGCTTTACTCGTCGCAGTCTTGTTTCTCACTGCATTTGGGCACCTTAATCACGTAGGCAACTCGGCAAGCGAAAAATTGGGGGATCAGCGACGGGCTGGGGTTGTCGCTGGGGCGGATTGCTTGCTGTTGCTCGTCGCACCGCGTGGTTGTAGTAGATTATTAGCAAACTTCGCTCGTCTCCCGGGAGTCGCTCGCATGCGGTCTTTGGCACTGCGCCTCGTCGCTCATCAGAAAAATATCTTGTTCGATGTTGGGTGCATCGGAATGAGTTATAGCAGACAACCTACCTATGCCTTGGGGAGAAATTCTTGCGCGCAGGAGCAGTCGGTAATTTGCAAGCGCGGCTCGAGAAAAAGTGCTGCCAGTCGTAAGGTAGTAGCTACACTCTTAGGAATGGGGTGTATAGTGGTACACACCTGTCCCATATGTAACACCCCAAAACAACAATTCGACGCTCATTCCACCGACGTCGAACCGACGGTACCAACTTTCAGGAGAGGCTTGATAGTCGACCGATGCAACTTATTAAAATAGCTAATGTCCGCATTAAGGGCTAGAGTAAGACAAACAAGGTTTTCTTGACCCAGCTGTACAACCTGTGTTTTTTTGTAGTCTTTGATACGCATATTAGCTGCTTAGTACATTATATCCAACAGCTATCAAGCCGCTCGTAAAAGTTGGTATCGCCAGCTCGACGTCAGTAGACTGAACGTCGAAATGTAGTTTTGGGGTGTTACATATGCATATGGGACAATGGGTGTACCCCTATACACTCCCCATTTCTAAGAGTGTAGGCTAGTTGGTATGCATTAAACATGATGACAGACCGCGCACAAATAGACGGAGCAGACGAGATAAGGTTCTCTTCCGTTCTCTTCTTAGATTGTCTGTTCTGTCTATTTGTGAGGGGTCTATCATCATGTTTGCTGCTAGTACTATTTTAAAGATGCCCTGATCGGGTTATTCGGTATGAATCGGTGCATCGAAACGGCACCAAGCACGGGCAGTGCATCTGCTTCAGCGGGGCTTGCTCAGTGCACACAGCGTGGTTCCAGAACTTCAATGTCGCCACTGCAGTTTTTGCAACCCACTACACAGTACGTCTTGCCCTGTTGTACGCCGTCGTTTAAGCGTCCTACTGCGGTCGCTCATCGTCACACAAACACCCGCAGTCGAGGTAAGCGAAGTCCTAGCGCAGGCCAAAATACAGGCCGTCAATGGCGGCCTGGGAGCACGCCGACTGGTGGCGGCTCGGGTAACTGACGCGATGAAAGCGTCCCTAGCGCTAAACCAAGAACGTTTCACGTAGCAACACAATTGCAGGGAAATTTTCGATACATTTTTAAAACTTGAAACCTTCTCTGGTTAGTTGCTCCGGATTTTGTGAAGAAGTCGTATAGCCGTGGCCTGTGGCGTCCCATAATGCAACGCGCGCAGTGTTGCATTATGCACCTCACAGACCTACACACCAATTCAGTTTCTCCGCTAATTTTAACGAGGAAGTTGAATTGGTGTATAGGTCACGTCACATAAGGTCACGTAACGTCAATTTTCCCGCTACATTTAGCGGGAAAATTCACGTCCCGTGAATATAATGTCTCCTCTAAATTTCGCGGGAAAATTAACGTCACGTGACGTACACTCCAATTCAGTTTCCCCGTTATTTTTGGCGGGAAAATTGACGTCACGTGACCTGATGTGACGTGATGCTAGAACGCTTCACGTATGCTGCAAAAGTGCCCAGCGATTGGGCACACACTTTTTTATGTATTTATATTCGTTGAAAGCAATCCGTTTTTATTTCTGGGATGCTCAAGTGGTGTCCTATCAAGCACAATACCTATTAGCCGTTCCCTTCGATATTTTGTTTTAATGTCTAAATTGCGATACAGTGATTATAGTATTTAATGGCTTGAGTCTTGAAATATTACTGCCAGAATATTTCACATTTGCAAAGAAAGAACTACATGTTTTAGCATGAGAGCGCTTATTTGTTTAGTAAAATGGACAGGGGCGCGAATTGGTACGTGACATACTACGCGAAAACCGCAGATAAAGTTAAGAACAAAGAAGTGATACTCTCAAGAGCTTTGTGGCGTCGCTTACGTTGTTCATGCCTTTTGTAACTTCTTTATCCAAGTAGAAGTCCTGCAAGTACTGTGTCATAGCTGCCTATAAAAGAGGCAGCGACCGTGTATGCCACCCGAAGCAGCCTGCTAAAAGTCACGCCTGACCCGGTACAGTTCTACAGCGTCGGAACCACTCGTCGAGTGTTGAAAGATAAATGGCGTCTCTTCTGACATCTTGCAATGCTCCGAGTTGAAATCCCACTCCTTCTTCGCAAAGGAGGTGAGGCAAGAACTAGAGAAATAGAGAAAAGCGAAGCCACGAAACGAGCGCTTCTCTCCGAGTCGCCGGTCATAAATCAAGATACCTCCATCGCTGTCGCTCCTACCCTATTCTACGTTTCACCCTAAGATAAACCGCAGCAGACGCTGCGAGCCATCACAACCAATCCAATGCCGTGTTGGTGTCACGTGACCGTAAAGAGAGGCGCAGCAACATGTAGGGTGCGTAGAGACGTGATATGTTTACAGTACTGGGTTGGCTAGAAGGGTTGGCAGCGTCCATTGTAGTCCATCGTAAGGTTAAACGAAGTATAGCAAAAACGAACTCGGATCATCCTTACTCTAACTCTTCATTCCTATGGCTGCCTACAAACAAAAACAAACAAGAATGTAAAAAGAAAATATCGGATAGAGAAGACAGCCACAAATGACTAAAAATGAAAAAAAAATCGACTCGAAAGGCTTGGAGAGCCACATACGTACAGTAAGCACAGGCAGTGGAAAACATGTAACCGGGTCGGTAGTCTCATTTACTTTGTTTCTTGATCCTTGATCATCCTAAAAATTATAGAGCGTTTTATGATCGACTAGCAACATAAACACTATTACTATAATTTATCACTATTTCTTGCTGTTCTCAAACAAAACAAAAAAAGAAACGGGTTGTTTTTGCGATGCTTCGCTGCAGACTATACTTCGTTTCAGCTTCGGTCCGAGCGCGGCCGATGTTATGAGCCGAAGGGCCAATCAAACAGCGAAAGAGGCACAACGTCATGGCGTGCTCTCTGCAGTTGATAGGACCAGCCGGTATTCGCCGTCTCTCTGTGCACTGCTCCTCCGCCGGCTAGTCAAGCGCAGAGAGCACGCCATGACGTTGCGCTTTTTGCGCTGTTTGATTGGCCCTTCGGCTCATAACATCGGCCGCGCTCGGACCGAAGCTGAAACGAAGTATAGGTCAAAACGCGATAGCATTTCAACGTTTCTTCTGTGGAGGCCATATTTCGTTGATTAAATTAAGATGAACCTTGTTCCCCCACTCATATCTTGGTCGTAGAAAAGAAAAAAGAACTGTCGCATTTATTATCGCATTTAAAATTATTTTTGCCTAGGTGTTCACTGACGCAAAATCAAACCTTTCTACTAAATTGCTCCTAATGCAATCATGGAAAAACATGTAAGGTGGAAGCACCTGGTTCTTTGATTTTAGTCAACACACTATTTATGATACAAACACAATTTAAATCCTACAGGTTACGTACTAAACCTGCTCACCGAGTTTCCTACTAAAAAAATAATAAAAAAGATTTCTATTTTTTTTGCTTATTTCTAGTTTGATCGTGTACTACCTGTGGGTTCATTATTGTCGGCCCAGTCATTTCAGCAGTGACCAGACACCCTAAAAGCGGATGATAAACGGTTTCGATTCCACGATCGATAACGAGTTAAGCGTGGTATCGAGTCAGCTGATATATGTTCGTGGGCTGTTTGCTTTCCTGCTCGCGCCAGCTAGAGTATAGTTTGCATAACCAAATGATTCAGCGGGCTAGCCATGGCACGGTGGTTTTGATAGAGACAAGGAAATGGGACAAAGATGAAAGTTGTTGTTTAAGTGAAGACACAGATAACCCTGCAGTAAGCGGTAAGATCACATTTATGATCTAAAAGAAGAAAGGCAGGTGGGATATAATGGAAGTTGACACTTATGGGTGCTATGTATCAACTGGTGGCCCGCAGATGGTGCGACGTGGCGTACCGGCTTCCAATGGTCGCGTTCAGGAGCGGCTCCGGGAGTCAAGGGGCTCGCGCTCCTTCCGCTAGACGGCAAAAAACGACTTCCGGTGCACGTATACTCCGGAGTAAAGGAGTCGCGCTCTCGTACACCGATCCCTGAGACGGTGCACGAGGAGCGAAACGAGCGCGGTATGATGCATTTCCGTATTGCTGACGAATTCGCGGTGCTGAAAGAGAAATTTTTTTTAAAAGATGGCGGGAGAAGCTGCGTCTGCTGCGGCGTGGGTCTGCGGTTTGCTCGCTTTTGTTAATAAAAGTGTTGAAGGTAAGATGAATAACGCGTTCGAATTTCGTTTTCTGCTTAGGCTCTTCCCTAAAAATGTCTTAACGCGGACTTCTTTTTTTTATACATGCTAATGATGAGTGTTGTACACGTTCCTCAAAAAGGAACGAAAGCTCGTTCCTCGTTCCTTCAATTTTTGAAACACGCCCCCGTTACAAGTTCTATATGTGAAAAAAGAACTCGTTCCCTTTACAGTTAAAAAGGAACTAATCGTTGCATATACGTCACATTTGTATTTTTCTGATTACCATATTAGTTAGATCAAGCAAAGTTTTCTTCTTTTTATCTATACCATCGAATGGCAACAAACGAACTTGAGTACAGTGATGAAAGGGCATCAGGAGAAGACAAGCGAAAGCAGAGTTTCATTTGTTGATATATTCACCTTTAAAAATCTCAGCTTTTAACCATATTTTGCAGTGGGTGATTCAGATGAGCCAAAATTACTGTTTCCCCACATTGCACGATCATTTTACAGCAACCTCACACGTTTCAATCTAACAAAGTCCCTTGTTCGAACTTAACTACAGTTGCTTCTCGATGTTGCTGTCCGCAAGACGAGCAAGTGAAGAAGAGGGTAGGGCTTTTGGAAGGTCAGTCTTGAAAATTGCAAGTCCTCTTTCGTGAAGGTTGGATTCGTTGTTCAGTTTGAAGGTGGGGACAAGGGGAGAAGAAATAAAATTATTTTTGTGTATATTTTAAATAAACAATATTCGGGATTCAAGGGTGCGTTCGATGTCAGGTAACCTGTTCTTTTGTTGTAACTGAAGGTCCCTTTGTGGAAGTTCAATGATGGCTGTAGTCGTCCTTAGATTTATGGGTGCATGAGAATTCGTGGAAGCAAAGAAAGTAGCCGAGTTCGTAACGACCCTCTTTCTGTGTCTTTTACTTCGACTAAAAGTTTTGCTTTTTGTACCGCACTCTCAGGTACTGAAAAAAGAATCAATGTCCGCTAGCTCTCCTCCACCCGACAGTTACTAAGCGAGGACCACACAAAATAATTCTTAAAATAAGTAACCGAAACGTCAACGAGATCATACTCTTCGCAAAGATATTGTTTTTATACTTTTAGAATTTCTCTGTTAGAAATAAAATAAAAATTACCCCACTGGACGAAAAAAAAAAAAAGGAACGCCGTTCTTTGTATTGTTTCAGTAAAAATGTAACGAGTTCCCGTTCCAGTTTCATCGATGCTAAATGGAACGACGGTGTTCCTTCGTTCCTTCTGAAAAGAACGCGTTCCAGGAACGCCGTTCCTTGGAACGCCGTTCTGTACAACACTGCTAATAATCAACGTAGACGTTCATTTGACGCCGTGTTTTGATCGCCGTTGCAGGGAAACTCGGTGATTATCGAAGATAGTCCTGTTCGCACTGTACAGAGCAAGGGGGTATAAACGTGACGTTGGTGCCCCGGTCACTCACGCAGAACATGATCCCGATTAATATGTTTTTTTTTTTGTGTAGAGAAATCGGAATATATGAGAGAAGAGTCGTTGGCTAACTCTCGCTTCGGCCGACAAAACCTTGATCGCCAAGCGCGGCCGACTTCCACGTGCTTATACGAATACATTTATAGTAAGTTCGTAAAGAAGTGCAGAACAAAAGTATGGCTGTATAAAAGTATCGTAACCGCGGCGTTGATTCTTCGAGCTCCATGTTTTACGTGTGTTAACAACGTAATGTCGTTCCTTTTTTTAACATAATAATAGCAGTTTTTCTTGCCGCTTTGCAAAGGGCTCAATCGCTTTGGATCGCTTCGAACAGCAGCGCTGATGTCTACAGTCACTCTATTTTTCTCTAACAAGCTTGTCGAAACTTCTTCAATACCTGCGTCAAATAAAAGCGATCGTGCTCGGCGTCTTCTGCGTCCATTTTATTTGAAGACCGTCTGCCACGGGGGAGGAAGCGGAAACTGCGTAGAAGCAGCTGAAGGGCCGCTCTTTTGTTGCCTTTCAGTAGACGCTCAGACAACTCTGACTCGAGTTTCTCCGTTCGGAGCTGAGGGAGCCGCTACTGAACGCGCCCATTGGCACATCTGGGGCACGCACTGGTGTTGTGCACGGGGCTGGTGCTCGGGATTGGCATTTTAGGCACCAATAGAGTTACACAGCCAGACGCTGTTCAGTGTTGAGGTTCCGACCTTGCCCAAGATACGTAATTTTTGAACATGAAACCCTGGAAACTACACTCCTTTCTTGCTCAGCCAGGACATCTTAAAGGATGCGAAGTGAGCTGTGTCGGATTGAACTGGATTGAATTGGATGGCAGGGGACTTAAAACGCAAGCCTCCACCTTTTCCGTGGTGAACGGAAACTGAGCCGGATGTTTAGAGGCGAACTTCCTCGCAACGAGGTAATTAAGCATGGTCCAGCATCGCAAGGACGGCGGCTCATTAAAGGTCGGCGACTGATAGCGAAGCCGCCGGTCAGCAGAGTTCCCGCACCGAGGCTGCGCTAATTATTGAACGCATCGGCCGACTAAATGTGGACACGCTGTACAAGAGGCTCTCGCTACCCCGAAAATATCGACAACAACCTAATCACTTCTGACAAAAAAACAAATATATTAAAACAAAAAATCTTGCGTCGCCCTATACTTCTAAAATAACTTTGTTTTCACTACCCATTTAAGATGCATTCCAACATTTTCCTAATTACTTCTTGGTATATATTTACTTTCTTCATTTTCTTTGTTGTGAGGGTTTTATTTCTTAATGTCTCTGCCGTGTAGGCTGAATATCAACTATGTGAAAGTGTAAAAAGAACAACGTTCGATCAATACTCTAGAAATCAGTGCGCCTAAACGACTTAAGCGTAAATGGCACACGTTCAAAGCTGTGGAGGACGCTCCACATACGCGATGCGTGCGTGTGCGTGCTTGCATGTGCGTTTATATCTGTGCGTGTACGTGTGCACAGGTTCACGTATGTGTGTGTATGTGTGCGTGCGTGCATTTTTGTGTAGGAGTGCGCGTGTGTGCGTGATTTTTCTACCCTTTCTCCACAGTGTGGTGCCCCGAGTTCTTTTGAACACTGATGCGTCCGCTGAGCGGCAGCGTTCACTACGGCTTAGTCTCAGAAACTCAACACCTTGGAAAGCGGGCCTCTGCGCATACACAGATACCTAAGTAAGGCGAAAAATTTCAGAACGCGTTTCTTTGTATGAGAACAAAGATGTCGTTCGGAAACGGATATCAGTCAAACATACGGGAAAGACGACAGCGCCGGAAGGGAGACATAAAACTGCTTTCTAAGAAAGAAAAGAATGGGGTTGACCATTTTCGAAGTGACGCAGAGAAGAGTAGGGGCAGAAAATGTAGCAGTAGTTAGTTGACCGTGGTTTGCGCTTGTTCATTTTGCGACAGTTTTGCCTTGTGACGCAGTATTAAATGGAACGGATGTTATTTCGGGAAATGGGAAATTTTTCGCGGGGTTAAAATGGCAGCAAATGTGACGTAGTGGGAATATTCAGCTCAGGTTTAATTTCTGAAGCCATTGTGAAACTAGATTATTTAGAAGACATAAATCGGGCAGTTCGCGTTGGATCGATAAGGTCGCGGTCTTGAGGGCACATCAGCGAAGGTTCAAAGCGGACCAAAAGTACCGTAACTTCAGACAGAAAAGTACAAGATAGATAAAACACTGAAAATCGAGAAGAATTGACTAGCTTTCCGTGAAACTAACAAACAGTTGCTGATAGCCGGATCTAGACGTGTGCTAACATGTGTGCTTTGCAAAAATTAAGGAAGCAACAAGTGTGCTGGTTAGCGTATTTCAAATAAATATCACGGAAAGTCGCGGTTGCTCAAAAGTGGCATATGAAAAATAAAAAAAGAACTGTGTGAACTCTCCATTGTTATTTTTTGAGGGTATACCTGGCGTGCCAGTGGGTACTCAGCCACTTTATCAAAGCCAAGAGCAGTGAATGCAGCGCAACGAAAACCCCCAAAATTTCCTTGTCCAATCAACTTGAACAACACACTTAGCACCTGTGAACAGGCGTAATATCACAGTACCGCTAGACCGGTAGGAGCTTCTCACTCACCCTACCAATTTATCGGCTCCCTTTCATCAGCTGAACCCGCTCCCTGCGCGTAGTTAGGGGCAGGAGCATGATCCGTGGCGAAAGATGGACGCATGGCTGGTACAACGAGCACGTACGCATCCACTGCACTGTCAGCTTTTGGGTGAACTACGTATAGTCTAGAAATGTTCTGCTAAGTAAAAATGCGAGTTTTGTGTTGCAAAGAAGTTAACCTCGTCGTGGGGTTATTTAAAAAAGACTGACACTTTCACAGATACCATGACGAAAAACTTAAGATAGCAGGACATACCGGAGAACAATTAGACGGAAGCAGATAGAGCGACATACAAAAGGCACAGGGTCTCTTATGCTATTCCTAAGACGACTTGAAGGCGAAAGCCCAAGCGCCGATGTAAACGTAATAGCGAACCTCCGAAGGCAGCGCGCTCTCTGACGATGAACTTCTGGCGCCGCTTCATTGGTACCTTTCGTTTTGGTACCTTTCGTGTCCCAGATGTGTTTTCGCTCAAGGACTTTGAAAGTCGACTGAATGATGAGACATATAGGGCTTTCGCCTTAATAAGAGTACAGTTTGGATTAAGGAGCGTGCTTTGAGCAACAACAGGCGTAGCGAAGATCGATTACACAGCAGTACTCTTAAATTCATTTTTCTTTTGAGATATAATGATACGAAATATGCAACCTAGAGGAGAGCTGAACCTTTTTGCGTGGGATTAAAAAACTAACTAGGCGTTGCTAAAAAAAAGAGAAAAAACTCGATTGTGCAATGTCACGATCCGTACGTCGACTCGAAATGATCTTCAACCTCTTGCTTTGTCTCAGAGATTAATCTTTATTTCAATTTTTATTTTTATTTTATTTTTTTTTTGGGGGGGGGGGGGTTGCGATGAAGTTTTGATCTACGACTAGCATTTTTCGTCAACGTTCATAGCCGTGTAAAAATATATAATGGTAGTTTTGTTTTTGTACGTCCAACGCCAGAGTGCTGCTTCATTTCCCCATTCTCCGCTTGTTCTGTCGTCATTGTCGCTTCCTTTCTTCCCTGTGGCTTCCGGGACATCCCAATCTTTGTACTCAAGGAAAGACGTACGTGACCCCGATACCAAGGAGCCAGACTGCTTCTTTCCTTTTCCCGCTAATAGACACCATTGCTATTGCTACACAAAGCGTTACATGTGCGATGGAGGCGAACGAGGGGATCATATGTTCAGCGCCCAAACGCCAACCCCGTCCTTTGGCTTGTCACTTTAAAGGAGATATGTCCTGCAACGTATCTGCTTTAGAGTGCGCATTGTTACGACGCGGCTTTAAATTCGGGCCTGGTAAACTACCGCTGCATTTTACTTCAGCAGATGACCTGTTCTCTTCGTCAAATGGGCCTTACAATAAAAATAAACTGATCAGTGAGCTTTGGGATTCTTAAATTTAAGAAGATACAGTGCCAATCTCACCGCTGCCTCTGATATTCAAAAAAAGGAAAGAAAAATTATTGTTCACGTAAAAGCATTCACTTCACATCCGCTTGCGCGAACTTAAGTAACTTTTACTTCACACGGTCACAAATAAATTTTTCCGTGGCCATGCCCACTAGTGCACAAGACAACGATTTCACGAATTACATCGCCTGTTCACGGGTTAGTAAGGCTTTGACAGCGTTTACTTTTTTACACAATCCAGAATAAGAATAAAATCGGTTCATTTAGAGCACGCAGTCCCTGATTTTTTAGCAGTTCGTTACCAGGTGATACAACAACTCTAACGCAAACCTGCTTTGGTCGCGTGTTTCAATGCAACCCAAATTCCACGGTCTATTAGTCTCGAAAAGTTTGCGTGGCGCCCCTTACGACAAACCGGGGTGACGTCACGCCGAGGACAGAATTTTTCCCTGACTCGCCCTGCTCACCTTGTGGAGGCTGTGACGACGTTAGCTGTCGGCGCGCTCGTTTCTATTTACTATTTTTGTGCGCGTTTTTCGTAGAAATAGTGAATTTTTATATATGGTTTTGTAGAGGTATGGTCTTTAGCTGCAGGCGAAACTTCAACCAACATGTCAGGCATGGTTGACGGGGCAGGCAACGCATGAATCATGGACTGGTCTATGAAAAGGAAAATATGTGACCACACTTGCACGAGCATCACGATAGATCTCACACAATCAATGCTGCGGATGATCTGAATGAATTAACAAGTTATTATACTATTTCTTTTTCTTTTAATTTGTATGTCTGCTTAAAAACGAAAACGCCGAAGCAGAAAAGCGGTATGCTGCTCGAGCAATATGTTAAATATAGTCATGGGCCATGGAGAGCGAATCACAAGTGAGACAGAGCAGGTACAGGGGCAACGTAAAGAAAGAAAGAACACAGGCATATACCAGTTATTAAGGCGAAAGCCTATTATATGTCTCATCGTTCAGTCAACCTTCAAAGTCCTTGAGCGAAAACACGTCAACGACACGAAAAGTACGAAAACACGTCGGCGACACGAAAGGTACAAAAACACGTCGGCGACACGAAAGGTACCAAAACCCAAGGTTCTCCACTGGACTACGAAAGAGCGTAACTTGTGCCGAAATTGGCGGGAGAGGGGGACACTCTTGCTCCGGGCTGCGGTGAAGAGCGGGCGTGCGACATGCCGTGAGATGAGCGGCGCCAGAAGTGCGTCGTCAGAGAGCGCGCTGTCTTCGGAGGTTCGCTATCACCGGAATCGGTGCTTGGGCTTTCCCCTTAAAGTCGTCTTAGGGATGACGTAACAGAGCCTCTGAATTTTTTATTTATTTATGTTTACATTAATCGTAAGACCTCTGCGGGATTCGGATAGTATTTCAATGAATTCCCCTGGTATTATCTTCGGACTTGTTTATAATATCTCTCAAGTAATCTACAAAAAACGTAAGGGAAAGCGTCTGGACAGTTATTAGTCCCTTCTCGACAATTTACGTTTAACGGGCTTTAAATTTTAGATTTTAGCTAAATTAACTTGTCATGAAGCTAAAATACCGGTCGCTTTTCTCAGGCAAACTGTCACCCTCCACAGATTCCACATTTGTTTGCTACTAGTGCAGCATCTTCCACTGGGCAGCCGTTCGAATGCTTGCTGTTGTTTCTGTTTGCTTCTGTCATCAGAGAGTCCAGTTATAGTGAATTTGGAGGCTGAGGAAGCTTTTGGGGACCTGCAGAAGTGTCCCTTTTACCTGGAAATGACAATTCAAACTAAACGGTGTATTTTACGAATACACAAGGCTGCAATAAAGAAAGCATGTCAGTAAAAAGCGTAAACATTCCAAATTGTGGCATTATATCGCTGTGCATATTTTGCGCAGTTCAATACAACATCTCATGCAGGCAACTGGGGGCGATTAGGCCGTTTTTCCTGCTATCATACAAACATATTTCCAGTACTAGTCCGTGTTATAGAAAGTAAAACATGCCTGCATACGTCTAAGAACTATATCATTCATTCACGAAGAAGCTACATTTATGCAAACAAACTACAGGGGGACGCTTAAGCTTCGCCTTTAAGAGTGGAACGCGATAGCTAAATATAGACCCCAGCTCGATCCCAGGCGTACAAGCGTGTCGGCGTAGCACGCTTGTACTGTCGCTTTAAAACCCTGTTCCACGAGCATTTCATAGGCCTTCAGACCGAGGGCCTTCAGAGCATCTGCGAAACCACCGCATGCGGAATGGCACGCGCAGAGTCGAGGTCGCGAGCTAATTTGCCAACCGCCCAAAGGCCTTTGGTATAAATGCTATTTGAAATGGCCGCAAAGCGAGGTCTAATATTCGCCTAACACATTAAAATGCAAGGAACAGAATTTCAGCATCTGAAACACGCCGCCGCTTCACCGACCCCTCTCACGATCGCCTTCTGTCGTGCGGACGGATGGGTAGAGCTTTTTACAAGTAGCGGCGACATTCTTTGAAGCGCCGACTGCGTGACGGTGTAGGTTTTAGGAAGCGAATGACGGCGCACAGCAGAAGACTCTCAACTGAATGACGCCGTTTTGTTCAAGCAGAATGTGCTTTGTCATTTCTAACGGTTGTCGTTACTTGTAAGAAGTTTCAAGGGACCTTAGGTTCATCGGCGCAGGAATCGCCTACGCCGATAGCTTTCGGTACTTGTAACCTAATTATAAAGGTAAAAGTGACAAACACGCCCAGAAAAGGTACGGAAGCACGTCGGTATCGGCCTTACCCAGCGTCGCGTACACCGGGTAAACGAAGCCCAGCTCCTCGCAGCGCTGACAACACAGAACGGCCGACGTTGACGGTGTCTTTCTCATCCTTAATTTGGTTGTCCACGCTTTCTTTAACCTCGACGTCTTCGGGTGGTGAAAGCTGCTACCGGGTTCTCTTTGATGTTTGCATCACGGCACTGCAGAGTAGGTCAGCATTATCGCAAACCTGGAAATGGGGGTAGAGAAGCTAGCCGGATGCAAGATCGCGAAGCGGAGTCCTTTCCCCTGACGTCACGGTACACCTCACCCAATGAGTGCCCCGCGACCGCAGCGACGCTTGTGTTCGCTCTCGGGGCTAATAGAGGCCACATGACTGTAGCGTGAAATCGTTGGCGAGAAACAAACGACGAGACGCTGGCTGTAGCGACAATAAAATGACGGTCCCTACTCTTAGCTTCAAGAAACAGTTATTGGGGACACAGTCCGACGGCGCCGAGACAGAAATTTTTGAGGGTAGTCAGGAATGAAAAACTGTCGTGTCGTTTCTAAGAATTACCGAGTCGTCGGCACCCGGGCTCCGTAATTGACAGTGACAACGGCCCGGAGTAACGAGGTTAGCAGTCGCTATTTTTGCTTAGGTAGGACCGTTCCCTGACAGCCAAAATCCAATTCCATAATTCTTTTGGGACATAGGGTATTTTGGACACGACAAGGTCAATCTGCGAAAAGGGCAGAGCTTATCATCTTCGACACAAGCTTCTATAGACATGAGAGTCGTCTCTACTCAACAATGAACGGGGGAACGCCATTGCTGAAAACAAATGTAAGGAAATGATGAGGGACTTTTCGTAGATCGTAAGCTGCGGATTTCAGAGCCGGCGGGTGAGTGCCCAATTATGCCAGGCTCAACGCGACGTCTCGCGAGCTCCCGCTAGCAACGCAAAACTCTTGGGAACGATCTACGAAAGCTCCCTATTGTAAGAAACAATACGCTGTACTGCTTGGTAGTGGCCGTCGTTGGCTGGACTTAGGGCTTAAAGGCTTAAAGCGCTTAAATCAACCTGATATCTCGAGAATCGCTGTCATACTGAGCTGGTGTAGTTTTCAAGTAATGTATTTATTAGCCCGCGACAGATATTACAAATATAACAAAGTATGGTCGCAAGGTGGAATAGTGTTACCAACAACATTTCCAGCGGATAGTAGCGTTTCTTTGAGAATGCTATATTTTGGGGCCGATTAATCTATTAACGCTTTAATCACAATTAAATATTTTAATCGATTAATCGGTGAAAATTTGACGAACTAAAATAAAGTAAAAATTGAACGCATTCACCACGCAGACATGGACGAGTACACGTGTATGAAGGGCAAACGTTAGGTGAAATTTTAGCCTAAAGTAGACTCTAGCGGCGAGATTTGTAACTCAAGACAATTCCAGAAGGTCACACGTGTCATGGCCACTTCAACGCCGTTCGAGTGTCCGTTTAGCGCAGAAGGGACTTTTGTGAACAATCAAGGAAAGGTCGCTCTTGCCGGAGAATATGCACGACCCTCTTTGCCTCATGCAGCTGAAGTAATAATCTGTGAGTTTGAGTGTATTTCAGCTGTTCTCAACTACGCATCTAGGTTGATTCGAAATCAGAATTGTATATTGCGCCGGTTGACAGATATTCAGCAAAGAGAAAACAGTTTTGTTTGTTCTTTTTTTATATTATGCATGGAAATGAACGAGACTGATTAAACGATGATTTAATGGGTTAAAGTGTGGCAGTTAATCGGGTTAAGAGTTTTAACCGAGGTCAAGCCCTACTATATACGATAACTTCACCTTTAATGAATCTGGTTATCACGATTCCAAATGTGCAAGAAAAAAATGCAATTATTTAGATTGTGCAACAAACCTCCTAAAGTTTGAGCAATAGGGCACCCAGGACGCGCTATGTCATTGTCATACAACTAAATAGACAGTTTTTTATAGGTACACGAGTTTTTAAACGATTTATGTTCGGAAGATTGCCGAAGCATCAACGGACCGAATTTCTTTTAGTATATGTAAAAAAATATATATATATATATTATTTTAAAATACAGCTGTAGGACGAAAATATCTTTAATTCTACTCAGACTGCCTGCGCCGCGTTCGCAATATTTGCACGGTTTCCTTTGAAAAGCGGTTATTAGTTTTCTCGGCCTCCTTTGAAGAAAACGTTTTTATTTCATTTCTCCTCATTTCCGTTCCGCGTATCAGACATTAAAATACGTTACTGTTATTGCAGAAAGCAAAAATCTAAAAATTGTTTCAAGTCCTAGAACCTTATACACACTAAAATGATATCAGACAAAATATGATGTACATTTTGAGCATGTCAAGGAATAATGAGGATATCACAATAAAACACTAAAAGGCGGAATACTCTGGGGGAAATTGCTTTGGAGGAAAATTGGAACCTCGTCCACCTTCCCATTGTCGAGGAAAAATACCTGTTTTTGCTGCAGTTTTGATTTTCAGAGAATAATGACCTCTCACGGCAACAAAAGATGCAGAGTAGCAAATGTAGCAAAGTTTTATTTGTCTATGATTACTTTTAAAGCACGCTAAAATATCTTTTGAATTCATTGTGAGTATATTTCCTCTTGAGAACAAAAATAAAACTCAGAACTAAAGCGAACGCATAAAAAAACATCACTTGTGTAAAGGTATATAGAACGCTTTTCCGACTGAAATAACGCTTATCCTACCGTATAGTTTTAAAGTAGTCCGCTATGCGATTATGATGGGGCACGAACAGCGTTTTTTTAACTGTGAGTTTCTTTAGTCGGAAGAAGGTAGGATAGGCGTTTTTACGCTCATCCTGTAGTATAGTTGGAAGCATAAGCGTTCACACGCTTATTCTTGAAACACCATATCTTTCTAGACGGGTAGAAATTGAAGAAGATATGATGAAAGCGCGCGGGAGGACATCATAACACCAAGCTCTGGTTGGAATGATCAGTGTGTAGACGCAAAGCTTTTGCCTGTACTCGCTTTTCGATCGCGTTCGGACGCGAACGCCAAGCGCCGGTGTTCGGCGTTCGAACGCGCTCGAAAAATTGAGTAGAGACAAAGGCAGGTATAGCTTTGCGTCTACCCACTAATTAGTCCAACCAGAGCTCGGTGCTCCGACCTCCCCGCGCGTTCTCGTCTCCTCCTCTCTCTCAGTCTCTGCCTGCATAGTCAGTGACTGCTTAAGAAGCGCAGAGCGTGGCCTATTATTATGCTTCGTGATTTATTAAGGCGAAAGCCTTATATGTCTCATCGTTCAGTCCCCATTCAAAGACCTTGGGCGAAAACACGTCGACGACACCAAAAGTACGAAAACACGTCGGCGACACGAAAGGTACCAAAACCCGCGGTTTGCCACTGGACCACGAGATGGCGTTACTTGTGCCAGAATCGGCGCAGGCTCGCGCGCGGCGCAAACCAAGCGGGGGAAGAAGACACTCTCGCTCGGTTAGTGGGGAAGAGCGGGCGTGCGACATGCCGTGAGATTAACGGCGCTAAACGTGAGTCGTCAGAGAGCGCGCTGTATTCGGAAGTTCGCTATCACTGGGATCGGCGCTTGGGCTTTCGTCTTTAGGTCGACTTAGGGATAACATAAGAGACCCTGTGAATTTTCTTCGACGATCTTAGCGGCTAATGCCTTAGCGTCATTGGATATACGGTGCGCTAAGAAAATACCTGCATGGTACTCGCAACGTCCTGCGTTTCTGAATCTGTCAGAGTGTGCGGTGTTTACGCTGTCTACTTCGCACTCTCAATTTCAGCGCGATGGCGTCACAGCTGGGAAATTCTGTGACTAGCCGCGATCCTGGCGGTGGCGGAAACAACGGCAGACTCCTGGTTTTACTGTCGCTCACGCCGCAACTAAGCAGTCGAAGAAATAAAGCGCAGCTGCGCGTTTGAAGTTCGCGGGGACAGCGACACCTGGGCCCGTTTGCTCGAAGCGCTAGCCGCGGCAAAAGTTAGCCGGAGTACCTATTGAAAGGGATTTTGAAATCACGTGACTGGTTCGGTAGGGATGCGGGGAAACATGGCGGTGCCCCGGTGAGTGAGCGCCGCTCGCTTTGGAACTAATATGTCGTTGTAGCTGCAATATCGGGCGCGCTAGTCAGCAACGAATGGTGCAGAAGGCTTTCGCTTTGCCTTACTTCACTTAAATCGCAAAGCATGAGCAATGACCTCGCCGCATTTTTTAGATAGTCTTTCGATTCTGGCCATTCCTAAGCCTAACGGAACGCGATAATTGTCGGCATGGCAACGTCTTTGGAAAGCGGATTGCCCTGACTCAATCGGCCGGGTATTGATAGCACACAAAAGCAGACAGCGTCCCAATAGACCTTTTCTAAATTACCCAAGCATCGAGGAGAACGCTGAAAATGTAATTCTACGGTCCGCGCGCGCTGGCCTTCCTCTTATAAAAGATTCGAAATAAATAATCATAATAAGGCTTTGACGAACGCGTGTGCAAGGCAAAATTTGTTTTAGATTTTTTGCTTTAGAACAATTACTACTGCAGACACCAGCACGTGCAACGCGTGAAACTACACTCGTAGCCTGCACCTCGGTGCTTGGGAAATTTAGAAAAAGGTCTATCGGGACCAAGGAGGATAGAAGGGTAGGAGAGGGCATGACGTCAGCCGCGTAGCCTCCACAAGCCATGCTCCCTTGACGCCTCGCCTCTTTCTCATTTTCCTCCTTACCCTCCTCACTTATCAGGCCAACGTGACCCTATCACGTGACCGTAGCTAGCCTTCGTCTAGCCTTCGATCTGATAAAACCTACCGGACGGAGCGCGCGCAAGCCTGCAAGGAATCCTTCTACAATCAACCATCCATCTCACACGTGACATGTCACGCGCACCAATTGCCAGAGAGATCTACGGTCACGTTGGCCACAACATCGTTTAAACTTTCTATGACTAGGCTTCACCAATATTGCAACGTGCACCCTCCTAGTACTTATAACCTCCTTGATCGAGACGCTGTCTGCTTTTGTGTGCTATCAGTACCTGGCAGATTGAGTCAAGGCAATCCATTTTCCAAAGGCGTTGCCATGCCGACAATTATCGCGTTCATGTAGGCTTAGGAATGGCCAGAATCGAAAGCCTGTCTAAAAAATGCGGCGAGGTCATTGCTCATGCTTTGCAATTTAAGTGAGGTAAGGCAAAGCGAAAGCCTCCTGCACCATTCGTTGCTGACTAACGCGCCCGATATTGCAGCTACAACGACATATTAGTTTTGAAGCGAGCGGCGCTCACTCACCGGGGCACCGCCATGTTTCCCCACATCCCTAGCGAGCCAGTCACGTGATTTCAAAATCCCTCTCCTAGGTACTGCGGCTAACTTTAGCCGCGGTTAGCGCTTCGAGCAAACGGGCCCTGGTCTCACCTGTTCTCTAGGAATCTAAACTCACCACTCATAGACGCCTTCGAGGAACACCATGGACGAGGCATACTTGTCGCGTCATTGTTTAGTAGCTTCAGCGGTAGGCACGCTGAAGCTTCGTGGCAGTAGCGCGGTCAGACGGCAACCACTTGCGTCTTGGCGTCGCCCTGCACGTGCTGGCTATGCGTCCGAGAGAGACGCACTACCGTTTTCAGCTTGTCATCACTATGCGGGTACAAACTGAGGGAGAAAAGGAAATGAGAGCGCGAGGGGGTGCCAAAGCGCCGAGCTCTGGTTGGAACGCTTAGTAGGTAGACGCAAAGCTAGCTGCCTTTGTCTCTGCTCACTGTTCGAATGCCTCGAACGCGAACGCCGGAAGTCGGACGCCAGCGGTCGGCGTTCGAACGTGTAAGAACGTTCCTGTAAGAACGTTCGAACGTGTTAGAACCTGTTAGCTTTGCGTCTACCCACTAATCGTTCCAGTCGGACCTCGGCGCTCTTGCGTACCCGGGCGCCTCTCATTTCCTCCTCTCCCACACTTTCTACCCGTATAGTGATGACATTAGAGGAGAAATGGCGCAGGGCGTGTCCTCTAGGTGATATTGGTTCCAGGCAGCATGCCTGTACTATATGTATGAATGACGCGTTCTTGCGACGTGAAGTAATAATGCCTATATACTACAGGGCTATAACTCAGATATTTATAGTTTAAATCGAGAGTATCATTTTTTTTATTTAGAAACAATTATGAGAGACATTAACCAAGCTCGTATGTATGGTTTACAGCCACCAAAGTAAATTATGGCTCGCTTTCCTTTCCTTCTTTCCTGCTACGTTAAAGATTTTAGCCGAACACTCCCAGGGCGACGAGTAAATTGCTCACATGCCGAATTCTTTTTTCTTTTTTTAATTCAAAAGTGGTTATGGCTTAGCGACTTTATGTTAGAGATTGTGACGTCTCGAACCTTAAAAAATTAAGTGTAGTAGTAAGGCACGTACTTTGGGTATTAGTATCCTTGCCTCATCACTGCATGAGGAGTATGATGTTTTTACAAACCTGCTTCAGAACGATGCACAAGCTAGATAGAGCCTGTGACGGCGGGGGGTAAGCATGATCATCTGTCGTATTTAACGGTTTAGCTACTGACATTAGGGACCTTTAGCAAACCGTTGCCGTGCTTCGCGTACCGCACTACCGGAGCCTTTGAAGCATGCTTTTAAGAGCGCTCCCGGGTGGTACCGTGACCGCGGGGCGCGCGCTTAAAAGCATGCTTCAAAGGCTCCGGTAGTGCGGTACGCGGAGCACGGCAACGGTTTGCTAAAGCACCCTGTTGATGTTCTTTGTTGATATGCGCTCTTTGTAATAGGCATATGTATCCTGAGTTGAACATCAGTAATATTTTGTTACTGAGAAATTAGTTGTTTTTAAGATTCGATTTACGGATGGCATCGTCTTGAATGTGGAAGAAAAGACCACTATACTAACATTTCATTCACGTTACAATCCCAATTCGAAGGAAACAAAATATTTGGCATGTTTATAGCTATATCGTTTGTTGCTCACACGAAAAAAGTTGTTTCTAAAACAAAAGAAAATAAGCAAGATAAAAAAAACGAAATCAAGAAGAATTTATATCGAACTATACCCACAAGCCGAAACTGAAAATTGAAAGTGAGATACGAATATATTTTCTAACGTTATCAGAAAGGTCACGGGAAAAGAACCTTACAGGTCGCCTGGGGGGTCTTGAGAAATGCAATACCCTCGCGGTGTGTTGTCTTACCGGCGGCGTCAAAGCGTCAAAAGACTGCGTGTAAGAACTCGTCGATCCTCGTTTTTTTTTTTTTTTACAGCTCCCACGTGCAAGTGCACGTGGGAGCTAAAATCTTGGCTCAAACCTTGGCTCAGGGGAAGCTACGTCCGTTGACTTGGATGAAAGACTGCCTTCGGACAGAATAGATTAAGAGTTTACAACATACAACGAATCTGCGATTGACGTTGCCGCAGGGAACTAGGGATTTATTTTTAGTGCAAATTTGGCAGTCACCTGTTGTGCAAGTTGAGAAAATATTCTAATCATTTTGATCCGCAGTTTGGCGGCTTGTGGAGCGAAAACACGGGGAGGAGTCGAAGACGTGATTGAATTCGGTTCTCAGCTCAGAGTTCGGCTCCGGATGACACACTCTACAGCGATTAACTGATAACACCTATCATTTGTTCATTTTTTATTCATTTGTACCATGACACGAGATATCAACATGATTTTTCAAGAACCAAGCGGTCTCAGTGGCAGAAATGTCTAAAACCTTAACCACAGAGACTACGTAGCTGATTCAAGGTCTCAGGAGCTTCTCATATTGTATCGGGTGTCTCAAACAGCGGCCAGGTTCTTTAAATCGACCGCGAAATTCGGTTTCTTAACCAATCGCGCTACGATTTTGTGCCGCGTTGCTCACAGGTGCTGCATTTTTGTATAAAATTTGCATAGAGCGAACTTACTTGAGGAAAAAGTAAAGAAAGAAAAAGGCTAAGCTGCTATGGAAGCCCAGCGAAGCCAACGGTCTTCAATCAATAGGGCGCCCTGTTGTTTGAAGACCGGTGACTTCGCTGCGTTTCCATAGGAGTTAAGACTTTTTTTTGCTATGTTTTCCTTAGGTTAGTTTGCTTTTTGTAAGTTTATAAAAAAATGCACCACCTGTGGGTAACGCTGCAGAAAATCGTAGCGCGATAGGTTAAGAAACCAAATTTTGCGGTCGATTTAAAGAGCCTGGCCGCTACTTGAGACAACCGGTACATAGTCGTAACTCGACAAAGATTTTAACCCATAATCGCAAATCACGGCAATGAGAACTAAACCAATAAAACTCATAGGAAGGAATTACTGTTCTCAACTTTTTTATAATTTTCTTTAATTACGTTTGTTAGTAACACCTTCGACCAAACGCTGCACTCAAACAACCCAAGTAGCACCCAATCTCGTGCGAACGTTCCTGGGTGTTCCGAACGTTGAAACGCCAAAACACCACCCGGAGCGTCCTAGACACGTCCGTGGGCGGACATGCCTTACAAAGCAAGCCGCTCAACATCCCAGGAACGTTCGTTGGCGACCATTCGTACGCACAATAGTCTCGGAACACTCGCCTGTCAAGCATTCGTATGCGCAACGTACTTTGAATGTCTGCCTGCCAACATTCCTACAATATTCGCAGGTGAAGCCAACTTGACGGAGCTCTCACGCAGCCTGTGGTTCGAAACACCATCCACTATCTTGTGCCAAAAAGGTGCAAATTACTGTGCAGTTTCTGGCAACTTGTCTTAAGGATCACCTTTGTCTGGTGACGCAGTCGACCGAGGAATGCTGCACGGTGTGGGAGAAAAGCAATGGTTTTCAAAACTTGATAATAAACTTGGCACTCACTGCGTATGTAGATGTGCAGTTTTGAATAGACCCGATTTTTATCATGTGAGGTTCAAAACTTTGAAAACGGCTATATCCTGCAGTCGAATGTGGGATGCCATGTGTATCTGTTCTTAAGCTCGGAGTG
Source organism: Ixodes ricinus (assembly GCA_037355805.1). Classification (NCBI taxonomy): domain Eukaryota; kingdom Metazoa; phylum Arthropoda; class Arachnida; order Ixodida; family Ixodidae; genus Ixodes; species Ixodes ricinus. The sequence continues at coordinate 42,255 of JAZHYW010067758.1, read as the reverse complement.
AGTAATCGGTTTTGTATGCAGCACCTTCTCGAATGAAAGAACTGGACAAGTGTCAGATAGGAGTAAATTGTCGTTAGTACGTGCTTAGGCTAGTGTGCCAGGAAAGCGGGAATCTTGTTCCTGCGCCTTGTAAAATATCTTTCGATTAAAAATATTAATCGCCCTGTGAGGAGCTTTACCACATCCATATATGTAGTATGGCTCATTGGTGCTGTGGCGAGATGTTTCGGTGGCGCCCTCGTTTGGTTACCTTTTCGTGACGTCATTACCTTGTGAACAACAAGTTCGATGGTGTTTCGTGGAAGCCTGAAATCATAGCGCTCTCCGTCTAAATTGATTGAAGTTCTGACATTCCTCTTGCTCTGTCGATGACACATCCTTTGCTGACGTCATAGTCTGCATTCGGCCAATTGTGGTTTTTCTCTTTTCTTCAGAATAGATACCTGCACCACTATAAGCATTGTTCCATGAATGTTGATTTACTGTTCTGAGAACAGTCTCTGCAAATATTAGTCTGTTTCTTCAAAACATTCTAGAATGTTGTGAATGTTTATTCAATGTTCTTTCAACGTTTCCAAACGTCTTTGTGGAGAATGTTCCCAGATGTGATGGATAAGTCTCTACGCTACGTTCTAAGAGCGTTCTGAGAACGTTCCAGATTATTATCGCAAACGTTCCGAGAACGTTGCAAATGTTCTTGGCAGTTCTTGGAATGTTCTTAGAATGTTTTGTAAGCATTGGGAAAATGCTCCAAGGCTTCTGCTTGCCGCCAATCCTCAAAGAGCGGGCGTCAAACTAATCCCCGTGGACCACTCAAAAGATTTGGAAGAAACGTGTTTGACATCTTTGGCATTCCCTCGACTACGATCATTGTGCAATTGATTTATCAGTCACAAAACCCAGCCATACCGAAACTACAGAGCTCAGGGCACAAGAGTTGGTCTTAGAGCGCAAAGTGTTTTTTTTTTGTATGTTTGGCTACCACCACGGCCACACATGTTACAGTCAATGTCCTTTTCTTGGAAGGTCTTTATTCTGCTCGTTGTAGCCTGTGCTCAATTATACTTTTGATGTCTGTTTTGGCTGGGTTCTGTAGGGCCGGAATCGATGTGCAAGATGGCCATGAAGACAAAAATACAAATCAAACCAGAGTGGAAAGTGGTTTGCCTTGTTCTGGCCAGAAAGAAATAAATAACACCTGCAGCATGGAGACCTGGGCATTCCTGACTGACTGGCGAGCAAATGTGAGCTAAGGTTCTTCCCTAATGGTCGAATACGACCAAACTCAATTAGATGTGTGTTCCTTCGGGAGGACAGGTGACGTCCTGCCACTCCATCTGGAAGTCCACCGAGGGTTGTTTTTCTATTGGGAGCATTATCTGGCTTTAGTCAGAACGGGCTTTATACCAGGTCTTTTTCGTTCTTTCAAAATCGGTGGATGTTCACTGCATCTCGCCCGGGTGCGGCTTTGAACAGTCCGGACACCGGTCACACCTACAACGACCTTTGTGTATTTTCGCCACAGTTATCAAGCTGGTATCCCAAAGAAAGCAGACGCCAAGCTTGTCTTGCTGAAGTGAGCAGCCGTGACGGCTCCTGAGTTTGGATAGCCAAAAATATGCGAGGAGGAAACTTGTGTCACTCGGAAGTGCAAAAACAGTGGTGGACAGATGCAGCCTATATAAAGATCAGGAGTCTCGTAATTTTACGATGATAATGCAATTAATGGAAAGGTGCAAGCGAGCTGGACAAGAATAACGATAATAATTCCTGGAGAAGGGAACAAAGGGGACAAAGGATGAACACAAGTCTTCAAACACAGCTAGGGGACTGGTGCGCGACCGAAAAATCCGCTTGGTCCGGGTATCGAACCAAGAACTTCTCAATTTCCAGTGGAGCGCTCTATCAACTGAGCTAAGCAAGAGTTAGATGTCAGTAGAGCAGAAGGGTTTTATAAGCTGTCACCAGTCAACTAGCTTGTCCAGCTCTTTTGCACCTTTGCATTAATTGCATTATCATCATTAACTTAAAATGCAGGCCGTTCACCCTTGTTAATTTTAGACTGGTGGCAGCTAATAAAACCCGTCTGCTCTAATGACGTCTGAATACTAGTTCACTCAGTTGGTAGAGCTTTCCACTGGAAATGGAGAAATCTCTGGTTCGAAACCATGACCAGGCGGTTTTTTTCGGTCGCGCACCAATGACCTAGCTGTTTGAAAATTTCTGTTTGTCCTTTGTCCCCTTCTTCCTTCTTCCCTATAAATTATTATCGTGATTTTAGCGATCTTTATTGAGACGACGGCAAGTTTTCTCTCGCGATATACTCAGCTTACCACGAAGTTCACCGTCTCGGTACTGCCATTTTGTATGTATGTGACCTTCCAAATGACCGCTCTTTTTCAAATCCTGGCAACAGATACCTATTTGAACAATTTGAATGAGATCCATTGAATTCAAGTCCAAATTCACAAAAACTGGCGTTGTTTACGTGGTTTTATGTCCCTCGTAGTTTATGACAACTCAACCAGCTAAGTGGTTTTAGCATTGCACGCTGTGTCTAGGAAGGGTTTGTTCTGAAGCCACGAAATCCGTTGGTGTTGGATTTGTAAACTGAGCTGACAGCAACGCTACGCATTTCGACATCATGATGCCCACTTCAAGAGAAGGGCGATCTCGATGGCCGAAGAGCTGGGAAAATCCACCGCTGCTCCACGGCTCAGTGCGAACGAATCCACAATTCACGTATGGAAGCAGCAGCGGGCGCTTCCTTTAAATGTATTCTTCCATCAGCTTGGCGTTAAATTTGTTGCATTACTTTTCACAGCGATAGCCGTTATGGGCGATGTTTTCTGCAGAGGTTGCCGCGTGTGTTTTCGTGCACCTATGTCGTGGCACGCCGAATTTAGTGGTCAATCGTAGTGTCGTGATATTGCGACGTCACAATGTCGTAACGTTGTGCCGTTCGAAGCGTCACGTGACGTCACAATTTTTGCTCGCCGTTTGCGGATAATTTCTCCGCTAAGTTTAGCGGGAATCTAGTTCCACGTGACGTCATGATGCCAAGTGACGTCCGCAGTCACGCGAACACCGTCCGCTAAGTTTAGCGGAAAAGTCGGCTAAATTTAAGTGCGGCAATGTGACCGGGCACAGCCAGTACCATATAGAAAACAAGGCCGCCCAGCTTGCATCAGCATTGCCGCCAGCGCGTTGTGCAGCGTCTGACAATGACCGCGACCTTAGCACGAGGTGGCTGTCATCGAGCCTCGGCGTGTTTGGCGCCTGCAGCGGGGGCGGGGATTCACAAACGATGACGTCATTCACCGGCCTTGTCTTTTAGGTGGTACTGGTATGGCAGTATTCAGCAGCGTCTCGGCTTTCAAGGCACTGGGTTTGCAGACCACGGCACGGAACCGGGATGTTCTCCCGTCAGGAGATATAAGAAGATGCCCCCACCCTCTCCCCAACCCCACCCCCTCCCCCCGCGTAACAATAGTGGTCGCGCAATAGAATCGAGTAAATAGTGTACAATCTGAGTGCCGGTTCCATTAAGCGGCGGTCACACCGTAATAAATATTTATGGAAGTTATTCTTGTAAACTGAAGTATACGCGCGTTTAGTGATTGACAGCCACACGAGTATTCCGGAGAGCATACTTTCCTGAACAACACTTGGACGGGTGAATCGCTGCGAGGCGGGAAACTCGGCGAATTAACGAGGCAGAAAATATGTTCAGACATAAGAACAAAGTATTGTGACGCTGAGCGTGGTGAGACCCCATGTTTAGTGTCACAGTGCAGAATGTTTTTACATGCAGACATAGTTTTAGACTCGTCACTTCCTGATTGCAGTGATAGCCATACTTGGTTTCAGCTCATGTCCGGACACGGCCGACGCTATGCGGAGCGCAAGTTCCTCTGCTTCTCTTGCAGGGGTTGTGGTGACGTCAGAACGCCGAGCTCTGATTGGCTCTGGATAGTGGGTAGACCTCAAGGCAGCTTGCTTTGAGCTCCTCCCACTATCCTTCAATCAGAGCCAATCAGGGCTCGGCGTCTTTCTGATGTCACCACAACTCCTGCGCAAGAGCCCGACAACTTGCTGTCAACATAGAAGGTAATGGGACCAGTCAAGCATCGTCAAAAGCGCAAGTACTTGCCTGATCATGATTGGTTCAGTCGGGATAGAACACGCAAAGACATATCGCGAACACCATAACGGTGAGCTTCTGACGCTGTGTTTTTGGTCCCATCAGCTCATGGCTTGGGCTGCATCTGGACTTTCTAAAAGTGCTTTGTAAAAAAACAAAAAGGAGAGGCTCCAGATTTCTTGGTATGGAGAAAATGTATCAATGGCACACTATGAACGAAGGTAAACGTAGTACCAAAAAACTTTCTTTCGAAAGAAACAAATATTGCGGTTGTGAAACGGCGCACCATGACGCGAAGAAAGCTTCAATCAAGTTTAAAAGGCCAAAACAACTAAACAATCAAAGGGTTAAAAACTGTGCTATTGCTTCATGATAAAACAGCGCACAGAACACGAAGGAAGAGAAAAGGACAGGTAGGAACGAAAGAGCGCTCTAAGAAAGCTGTTTTATCCTGATCCCTTTCTCTCCCTCCGTGTTCTGTGCGCTATTTTATCACGTTGAAGTACCAACTAGCTCAAATCACAACTTTACTGTGCTATTGCTACTAATGTGAACATCAGCTTTTTCGCAGGAATCGCCATTCAGAGCCGATGACGACTCCGTGTGGGGCTGCATATAAAAGCGAAGTTCTTAAATAAATGATTACGCGTCTTCGTGTGTCCAAGATTACTGGCGAATGGATAATGCGGAGCACAGAGAATGCCTGACGCAGTCTAAAAAATATTTTAATTTTTTCTGAGTTTGATGTTTGCAGGATCTAAATTGAAATTAATGTAGAACTCGGTGCACCACTGCCCGATCTTCACGCATAAAAAAAAGAAGAAAAAGCGCGAACCATTTGGCGCGTTCATTAAATATTAATACGCGTTTGCTTTGGAGGTTTTTTCGTGCGAGCAGGATCGCTCCAACGGCAATATCGTGTAAAACGGGAGTAAGCTAAAAAGGAGGGGAAAAAAGTTTCGATTTTTTCGGCAGAATATTTTTCACCTTCTTTTTCAGGATTACATTTACCTCTAGTTTTACGTCGGTTACCTGCGAGCTCAGTTTTTTTGTGATATGTAATATGTAATATATTTCATTTAACATCTATAAAATATTACATATCATGTTATATTACATAATACAAAATATTACATATTAATCTAATGTAATATTAATATAAAATACGTTTTGTTTTTATTAACTCAGTAAAAATATTAAAATATTGGATGCCGCTCTAAACTTTCGAAAATATTTCTTTCCGCTTGAGAAAAAATCTTCTTGTTCACTCGAGTATACTCAGTTGCTACACACGCGAAGCGCCAGGCCCTTGCGGCGTAGGGCTCATATTAACAAATTACACTATTGTACATAGGGATTCAATAAGACATGTGACATATACACACGATAATTGGTGCACTCCAAAGCGAATGTCTTCAGTGCTGCAGAATATATGTTACAATTAAATGTTGCTTAAAGCTTGAATCTTTCTACGAAAAATAGCGCTTTGATAACACGTCAATGACCAACAGCAACACAGTGTGCGTCACGGTGCGGCTCATAGCACAAGCATTTCGAATAGTCATCACGTGCAACAGCCGACCTTAGTTTCTAATCAAATGTCAAACTGCCTAAACACAGGGCAAAAAAAAAATCAAGTGTTAATGTTAACAATATTGTTTTGTTTGTTTTGTTTTTTTACAGAAGCTTTAGAAATCGAGAACACATCCCCTCCATGCGCTGCGTGAAAACAGCCGCGATAATCTCAATCCTAGAACGCCTACTCGATCCGCGCGCCGGCGAGCGAAGAGCTATCTGATAATACTAGGAGCGAAAAATGACTTCTCATGTAGATTTATTCACTCGGCGGAACTGGTGAATATCGTCCAGTAGTCATTTCCGGATAGTGAAACACGCAAACGCTTCGCAGATGCATGTTCTAGAGCACATAAACGAAAAACATTGGGGTGCGTTGCAACCTTTGCGCTTACAATTGCGGGAAAACAACTGAATTCGAACTCCGAGCAACTTCTGCGCGTCGACTATACGTTTTCAAATGTCAAGGCGTCAAATCTTTACTCCGCATCGAGATCGAGGAACACGGAGGCGCTCGAAGGCGGAGACGCGGTCAGGACGCTGCGGGTCAAGGCGTGAGCGGGCAGATGTAGAGCGGACGCTGTCGTTTCTGTAGCTGCCAAGGCAGATCGGCGCGCCCCAATTAGGTGTAGCATGTACCCTATACTTAATCAACACGCAGCGAATGTCAGAAAGCATCAAGTATTGCATGAAAACGAGGCAAAGAAACACACGGGTCACCGGACAGCGTAGACTGCGGCAAAGAGGAAAGACAAGCATAGAAGGTCCATTGGATATAGCAGCTTTTCGTATTCTTTTTTTTTGTACCACATGCAGTCTAGATTTTGCAGCTTATGTTTACTTTATACTCTGTGTTCAATTGTATAAGTTAGGATTTCTTACATACCGATCACTGCCCACCTTGTTGAACTTAAATAATTTCTCTCTTAACAAAACATTTGAAAGTTTCGATCCCTCACTGAGAAAGAAGACGATATTCGTAGATCTACATGCTCCGCAGTGTGCGAATCAGAGTATAGTCATTTGAACTCTTTGTCGGCGATTACGAACTTTACGAGAACCACCAGGTGTACAGTATTCCTTTTCTTCATTCACCCCAGTGTGAAGAGGGTTGCCACAAAATCAGCTTTCCGGCAAAATGTCATCACTAACGAGTATATTTTCAGTGGAATATTGTAATCAAGTACTACCTGTAGTAGAGAGTTGGTATAGGAAGACATATTCCTGTGCATTTTCCAGACATTCATAGCTTAACATGCGCTATAATACAAAATAAAAAGAAAAACCGAGCACGTTATATATTTATTGTAGCCGCGAGTGTTATACTAACCATTGTTAAAGGTCAAAATTCAATGAACATGTATATTTGAAGTTCACAATTGTCGACATGAGTGTTGTGGGATCTCGTCAGCCACCATCTGGTCGACAACCGGACGCCAGTGCCTGGGGATTCGTTTCCCGCAATGACACCACGGATGTCGCCAAGGTTACCTACATGAGGACTACGAGGCTACCCTCACGAGGGTCACGAAGAGTTACCCTACGAGGGTTACCCTTACGAAGGGTCACGAGGGTTACCCTCACGAGAGTTACGAGGGCGACCTCACGAGGGTCACGGGTTACCCTCACAAGGGTTTCCTTCGCAGGCCCAGAGGTGTATACTACGAGGGTCACGAGGGTTACCCTTACGAGGGTCGCAAGGGTTACCCTCACGAGGATCACGATAGTTACCCCTCAGAGGGTCACGGGTGCCCCCGGTCACGAGGGTTACCCTTGCATGGTGCGAGGGTTACCCTCGCGAGGTCATGAGGTTACCTCACAGGCTCACGAGAGTTACCCTCACGAGGGTTAACCTCAGGCCATCACAAGTGACGTCACCTGTGACGTCATCATAGGAAGCACGTGACGTCTTACGCATCTAACATTCCCAATATTCCTGCTAAATTCAGCGGGGAAATTTTTTCCGCTAAATTTCGCGGAAAATATTTCCGCTAAATTTACCCTCGTGACGTCACGTGTGACGTCAAAAGGGTAAATTTCTTGCTAAATTTAGCGCAAACTTTTCCGCACTAAATTTAGCAGGTACAGGAAGAGGGCATACCCTCCTCTCCGTACCCCTCCTCCTCCTCAAGAGCTTGCGCTCTAATTCGGTGTTACACAAAATTGTACAACGATCTATAATATTTTAGTAAAATTTTTAATACATGCTGTTTTTTTGTTTTTTTTCTTTAGAAGTACGAACACGGGTCTGTTTTTTAGCAGCTCACTGTCCTTTCTTAATTGTGATTAAGTTGAACTTTCAGTATAGAGGTGGGTCCAGTATATTCTCATTCATTCATTCATTCATTCATTCATTCATTCATTCATTCATTCATTCATTCATTATTTTTTATATTTTCTGTCGAACACCTCCTGCCTTGGTTATGATGCACGTGTAGTGAGGTTAAACATTAGTCAGAAACATCTTAAATGCCAAAGGATGTGAGTTTGAGTGTATTTCGCCGAACGAAATCACAGATCTGAGTGCCTAAATACTTTTTTTTTACCTTCCGTTCTTGAAATAGATTCATTTCGTTTGTAAAAAAAACAAAAAACGATAAATATCCCGCAGATTTGAAAATTAAAAATAACGCAAGAAGAGGAAAAAAGCTAATAAAGAAAATGACGCGTGAAAAAACATGCAAAACAAAAGAGATAAATCTTTCTCTTCTTACGTGCATACTTGTTTGATCATTTGCATTCCAATAAGTAGTATATTTGCCCCACCTAAACCAATATTGTAAAGTTGTAGTCCGATACTTGTAAAACCAACCGATCCATCATCTTTTTTTCTTTCTTTCTTAAGCGAGCATTGGTGTGGGAAAGGGGAAGAAATGAGGCTCAGCGAGCTCACATCAGGTGGTATCAAATTTTACCTTTCGCTTGCAGACGTATAGATTTATCGAGCGAAGAAACACGACGCAGTAAAGAAACGAAACCTTTTCCAGTTGAAAAAACAAGAAGAAAAGGTTGGGAGAAAAGAAAGCAGTGATAACGAAAGAGCAAAGAAGAGATTGAACCTCTTGATCATAGCCACCTGTCAGCTGCAGATCAAATCTTCGAGATTGGTTTTTAGAGACCGCGCGGCAGAGCCGTGCCCTTTTACCGTGAGGGATCAATGTTTGGTACATAAAAGGCTGAGAGGGGAGATCGTTCAGTGGAGACGGTCAGTGTCAGAAATGCACTCAACCTAAAAAAAGATACGGATATATAATTATATATATAAGAGAGAGTAAACGTACGGCGCAGCTTTTAGTGCAGTTTCATATATTGGTCGACGTTTCGGCCTGAGTCGGGTACGTTTACTCTCTTATGCACTTTTCGTCGTCTTACGAAACAGTCATTTCCTTATATATATATATATATATATATATATATATATATATATATATACATATATATATGATTTATTTATTTATTCATTTACTGTGGAATTTAGAAGAGCAACAGTAACTCATTTCCCCGTCAGTGGCAAGTAGATTCCATAAACTAGGTGACACTACAGACCGAAACACAAAATAGAATTACAACGACGTGCGGACTCTTCTTTTTTTTTTTCACAGATTTTTGCTTTTTGACCTTTCTGCACTGGTGTAATCTTCAGTATTCAATCAATTTTATGATGAAAGATACCAATGCACTAATGAACCACTGTGCGTAACAGGTACTGCACGCGCTAAAAAACACAGTTAAGTATATAACTCGCAGGAGAACAGTTTATTGCAAAAAGACATCTGACTTAAGTAGTGCCGATTAAAGAGGTGCACTGGCATCTATTGCAATGCTCTGTCCGGAAGAGTCAGTTTGTTTGACATCTCACTCGAGCGTGATACCATTTTTATCGCGATATTGCTAATTTACTGTTGTGAAAGCATCCTCAATATTTTCCCCGAATATTAACACCTCAATAGACAACGGAGAGTTACTTGCGAAGTAATGCGACTCTACTGATTGCCATTGCTCTATGAAGAAAATTGTTCAGATTCTTTGTCGTACGAAACGGTTGCATCTGACCTGTAATTCATCGCTTTCTGTTTCACCTACCGGCAAGCATCAAACTGTTGTTTGTAACATTTGTGGGAGACGAGGGTCGAAGACGACGGACGGGGCGGAGAGCACGAGACAAGCGGTCGGTCGGGGAGACACGAGCTGGCGCCAGATAGAGCGTGTGGCGCGAGTCTGGGGCGGGGCGGGAACGATGGAGCCGGTCTGGCCCGTGGCGATCCCCGGAGCGGTCCACCAGCGAGGTTCGGACCAGGGCCGGCGGGAACGGCGAGCCCTGGCCATACCGGCCTAGGTCACGACGATCCTGGAATGGCTCCGCAGCGAGACTCGGGCCATAATAGCCCGGAAAAGCTAGCCTACACGGCGCTGACGTGGGAAGGACGATCCGCAGGCCTGGACACAGACTCCAGACTGCGAGCTCTGAACGACGGGCGACAACCAGGGTCGGCGGGCCCGAACTGCCGGCTCTCGAGGACGGGCAACCGGGAAGTACAGTAAACCCATTCGCTGTCTTCTCGTTGTGTTGTGTCACTCGCTTGCGAGACGAGCGAAGTCACTGACCGATCGGGCGGCGATTATTATAGAGCGACCCCACATATTTCGAGCGATAATTTTTTCGCAGGTAGTATTTTTTGCTTCAATTTTAATATGAGCTTCAATCCTGACTGGATAAAAATAAGACATATTTCTACAATCGTATCGTGAAAATGTCTTCCGGCACGCAAATTTTGAGTACAGCGTTTTATGTTCAATTTCAGAGTGTTGCTATGAGTGCTTTTGCACGTTCTATTTCATACTTAATGGCCAAACGCCAAAAATAGCTGGTTTTCTTTTTCTATTCGAGTATTGTTTTAATATTTAAGACTTGAGAGGGAGAAACGTAGCTATCCAAGACACACTATTCTATAACTAGTGTATGAGCAATAGCTTCCCTTGTCATGCTTACATGTTTACATTTAAATTTTGTGCAAGAAGTAAAATTATATTATCTTATAAACACGAATATTAAAAACGCGTTATATTTATCCATAAAAAAAACGTAGAGTACTCCTTGTAATTATATTACACAAAAAAATGGATGCCGAGGATACGTATTGCTTTCGCAGTGAAATATATTTTCATGTGTGTCCCTCTCCGCCTTTCAATTTTTATTGGTTGTTCATTCGAATAGATTTCAGAACTCTAACCGATGGGTAATATTGTTGTGAGCACGTTTTAGTTTTAACCATTTTATTTCTTTCTCGCGAACTAGAATACCTGGTTCTCGATACAAAAAGTTTAATACAAATAGAAAAATTATGATTATATCATTGATTATGAATTGCATGTCCAATAAAGGCTGGAAAGACAAGTGGGCGGAAAACCTATATTTACAATAAAATTTTTAATGAGAAAAAAAAAACTGCTGAATCTAGTTTGTCTCAAAACCACATTTTAAATAGTGTTTATGCTATATATTATCTTTAGTTTTTAGGTATATTACGTAAACAATCTATAGACTGGTTTATTCACTGTAGCGCGACAGCGAACTTGCTGTTCTGTTCTGGTCGTGCTTTCTTACGTCACCTCGTAACCTTTGCCACATGTCTAGTTCAAGCGTGATGGTTCACTGAAAACTATGCGTGAGGCATACAAACAGGCGAAAAGAACCATATAAAAAAAATTGAAACGAAAAGTTGGAGGAAAAAAGGTCGAAAGAGTGTTGTGTATTTAGGGTGCGGACGCGAGATAGCTCGAAAAAAAATATTTTCGTTTCTCTTTTTCTTAAAAAGAGAGAGAGAGAGAGAGAAAGAGAGAAAGAAAAAAAAAAGGAGGGGGGGGGGGGAGAGGGAGGGCGCTTACTCCTGAAACTGATGTTTACATAAGCTTAACGGAGAAATGCACGCTCTCGGTACCTCGCTTTATTCAATTTTATTTTACGCTACGAAACGTATACTTTTCAATCAATAATGTTGTTCAATGTTCACCGGTCGTGGGTCTCTGAAGCGCAGTAAAACTACACAAACAACTCGTAGAAAATAAAGCGACTGTTGAATAAGGGTGCGTTTCACAAGTTGGTGAACGTTGAGAATGGTGAAACACAGCTCACACGAAGACGGTGTGCAAAGCACAGGAATCCAAGAAGAACATGCGCGATGCATAACGTCCGAGTCGCAGCAGACGAATAGTACAGGAATAAAAACTTGCTGCTTCACAATTTTCAAAACTGTTCTGACCGCCTCGACTTTTTCTATTTGCAGCAGCAATGGGGCGGTAAAACTTAATACATGAGTCAGAGTTGACGCTACTGCTGATGCGGAGCTGACTGGGTGCTATGTCAGCACTCCGTGTCATCTGTGAACCGGCTCTTTAGTCTATAGAGCTCCTCTCGACCTCCGGAGCTCAAGGTATACAGTTTAAATATAGTCGTTTAATCCTTCCCAGAATCTACATGATTCTAGGGCGCCGTTCGTATTCTTAATTACAATGCAACGTGAACAAATACCACTTACAGAAGACGATTCTCGAACCTTTTTCCCCGCAAACGTCATCAGTAATGGATCCACGAAGAGGCGCCTACGTTGCGTCAGCATCGCTGGCATAGGGTGTCTCGCAGCGTCCTACAACGACGCCAGCACACAGCGACGCTAAAACTAGAACAAGCGATAGACACGCCAGTGTGTTTCTCGGCAACTTCTACGAATAGTCATCTTTATTGGCTTCCTGGAACTGCGGTGCCGTCAGTGCGAATGCAGCTATATTCATCGACATGATGAGAATGGCGGAACGTTTCTCTCCGAACGACTAACCTCCAGCAGGCGCTCGATGCTTTCCGTCGCGCTTTGGCTTCGCGTGCACGCTCAAGGAGCACGAGGCGCGAAGCGTTCTCAAAGCTGTTGCTCACGCTGGATGCCCGTTCAACGGTAGGGAAAGGAGGAGACGGGGACGCAGGGGGACGTCAGAGACGCCGAGGTCGGGTTGAAATGATTAGTGGGTGGACCTAAAGTTAGCAGCCTTCGGCTCGACTGCACTCGACGAACGCGTTAGAACGCGGAACGCCGGCGTCCGGCGTTGGGCTCTCGCATTCGAACGTGTTGGGCGAGTGCAGTGGCATATATAGCCTCTTACATACTGACAGAGCCTGGCAGATCGCCACGAGAAGCGGCCGCCGAAACGGAAAAGGTGGAGCGGCAGACAACGGATGAGAGGAGAGCCACGTGACTGGCGCTCCGCTGCGGCGAGACGCCGAAAACACTTCTCCCGAGCGAACAAGTGTGTTTCGAGTCCTCGCCGCTGCAAAGCTGTGCGCTCACGTCCAGGTTCCCCGAGAAATGGCTCTTTGATGCTCTGTGCTACCAGATCCTCGCGCTCCAAATCTGCGACCGGGTACTCTATGGCTCCGTCGTCGAACTGCCAGGCTTTGTGAGTATAGAGGAGGCTATGGCAGTGGAGACAAAAGCAGCTAGCTTTAGGTCTATCCACTAATCGTTCGAATCAGAGTTTGGCGTTCTGACGTCCCCGCGCGTTCTCGTTTCCTCCTCTCCCTCAGTTCCTCGGCACATGGGCGTGAGTATGCTGTCTTCGAGCTACAGCGGACGTGTTGGAACATTAGAAAGCCCTGTGCAAGATTTGTTGCAGGTCAGTTTTATAGTTTCTCAGGGTCGGTGGCTACCTTTTGGTTTGCCGGTTGCAGGGTCAGTAAGTGATCCTCACCATGCTCTTGCGTTTTGTGGTCTTCTAGGCAGACTCAAAATATTTAAATCAATGAGTTTGATAACGAAATATGTTAATTTTATTGGGTGAGTAAGGTTTCGCTAAAGTCGCAAGTCAAGTTCTTGCTCTGTGGAGACTTTTTACGTGAAGAATTCTGTAGAGCTCCTCCCATGCTTAAATTAAGGAAAATTGAAGTCTATACTTATCGGCTCATAAAATCTTAATCCGCTCCTTTATTTTTAGCGTCTCGTGGGACAGCGTGTATAAAATATACAATAATTAGAAACAAATTATCAATAGCTAAGGTGGTTATATAACATAACTAAGACTTCTAATGTGAATGCGGAAAACAAAAAGTTACGCTGCTCAGTCAGAAATTAAAATTCATGCGTTTTACTTCTCGAAATTCTTGAGACCCGTTGACGACCCCCGCCCCCTTCCCCTCCCATATTCCACCTCGCGAGCCCATTGCTGAATTTGAAAGTCACTTCCAAGAAAGACTATTAGAACGGTAAGACAATATTTTGCTACGAAGGGTAGATATAAAACGCCCCCCCCCCTCCCCCTAAAACTATACCTGCGCCCTGAATGTATACATACATGTACGTGAACAGAAACAATATGAATATAATAAAATAATATAATATTGTTTATTTTTTTGAAAAACTACCACGGTACCTGGCGCACACAATATAAAGAAGAAACACAACACGCACGATCAAACGTAAAAATGAACTGAAATTGTGGGTACACTTCACACAATGTGTAATACATGACTTCAATGGCTCAGAAACGGAGGATCCGTTCAAGCTAAGGATTTGCTTCACTTGGCTATCTTTCTAGATATAAATATGCATGCAGATAAATTGTAATTAAACATTCTAGTAACCTACTTATATATATATACAAATTAATATTTTTCTGAAACAATGAGATTATAATATAGGTTTTTTTAGAAACACTTATCGGATAGTAGAAAACTGCAGTGCAACTGAACATAGTCGATAATTTGAATGTGGTGGCAAATTAAGACACCGTGTTCAACCATATCTCTAGATATGAACTTAAGCTGAATATTGCTTCATATGTGGAAGTCCTTAACAGCGATCACCGCTTGGCACCGATTAGCCATGAAGTACGCAAAATTGTTCATGAGCATGTTCGGGTTCGCCCTTTTCTGCTGCAGTCGGTCAAACTTCTGGTCAATGTTGCTGGCTTTATTTTTATTCAGGCGACGGCTAAACTCTGTCCAAAGATGCTTGATTGAATTAAACTCAAGGGAATGACCTAGCAACTCCAGCAGGTGCACCTCTTTTTCCTGAACCAATTTAACAGAAGCCTGGATGTTTGCTTGGGGTCAGTGTCCTGCTGGAATACGTAGTCATGGCCGAAATTCTTCCATGCCCAGGGAAGCACGAGGTCATCAACGATTCCGTCATAGACCTTCTTCGTCATTCCTTTATGAATCTGGTGAAGGGATTAGCACCACAAGAAAAAAGTATTAAAAAAATATTATTAGATTGACAAAGCGGTTAACTAAGCTGACCACGAGCAGTGAAACAGCCCCATACTATGACGCTTCCTCTAACATGCTTATTACTCTAGGCTGTTGATAGCGGGGATAAAATATGTCGCCTTCTGAACGACACATGTATTAAGTTCCATTGTTGCCGGACAGCAGAAACTTGAATTCGTTCGTGCAGACAACTCTCCTTTTTTGGTGAGGAGTCCATTTGATATGCTCCTTCGCCCACTTCAACCTTGACACAAAGTTTTTTTTTGCTTTAAACTTCCTTTCGGGCTGGCCTACAGGTATTTAGTCCAACAGCTCGCAGACGACGTCTCACTGTCCATGGATACACTATGAAGCCCGGTCCATTAGACAAAACCTTAAAAATCTCGATGGCTGACAGTCCAGGGCTCGTGCGGCTCGGCTGTTTAAGGCTCGGCTGTTCAATCGTCCTATCAACCAGGTGGGACGTCGACTTGGGTCGTTCTGGAGTGTACTGAATAAAGACACCTCCTCTGAGCTTGCTTCTCTTGGGAATTTTAGAGATGTTGCTGGTGCTACTCCGAATTGCTCAGAAGGCTGGCGCTGCCGCATCCCGAGTGGTGGCCACGGATAATCGTCTTCTGAACATTCCTTGTTAAGTTTTATGCGTCTCGTATTTTTTCGATTTACTACAAAATATACATATTTCCAGAAGAAATCATTAGAAAACCATACTCCTCTAATATTCGTTCTGAAAAAACCCACCAATTTAGGTGACTGGTAGCGGCCAGAAGGCGAAGAGAAGAAAAAAAGGCAATTAGAAAACGAAATAAAACCCACAGATGGTCCCGCCTCCAACCCCTGGGGCGAAATCGCAGCATTAAGGCGTATAGTATCAACAAAAAATATTATTGGCTATTTGTTAAACGTAAAACAAAAGTTCTGCCCGAAAAAAAAAGATCACACATTTTTGTTCACTACTGTATATATTAGTAACTCGATTAGCAATAACTGAGGATATAAGGCTGATTATAAAATTGCGATAAAGCAATAAATCAAGGTTGTGCGCTCAATAGTTTTTTTACTACTATAATAAACCTATTGGAGTAAGGAAATATTGTCAATGAGGGAGTTTCCAAGACTGTTCGAACCACCAGTTTAACAAGCACGAGGTGAGCGGGCCTGTCCAGCATGTGCCTCTCTTCTTGTTTCTTTCTAACAGTAAGTTCTTCGTGTCATATTCTCAAGGAAATCCAATGGGGTTACCACCGCCACCGGAAACGAGCCTGTGGTGGTTCTGTTTGTCCATAAGGAAAGCTCTTTCATAGCGTGAGGACGATAAAACTTCTAGATGAGAGGCTGACAAACAATATGAACATGGATATATTGAGGAGAGCGAGTTGGTTAAACATCTTGGTATGCGAACGTCAAAGGAGACAAGGGACACACAAAAACGTGGCAGACACGAACAGCGTGTTTGTCTCTGTCTGACGTGTTTTTGTGTGTTTCTTGTCTCCTTTTGCTTTCGCATACCAAGAGCAATCAATATGGTTCTCGCAGTTAAGTTCATTTAGATGAGGCATTTTTATACTTACTCCTATTTCGTCAGCTTCGTTTAAAGCCTTGTGCAATGAAAAAGGCTTAGCCTCTCAATCCCGGGCCGACCGTCCAAAACAGAAAAAAACAAAAAAAAACAGCCCTCTATTAAGCGGAAGGAGAAACACTACACCATCTTCAGCTTACAAGCTCTCGTAACTCTTGAAACCATCTTCCGTTTTGTTCACCCACGACACTTTGAAATATAATCCATAGGTCTTCTCTATCCAAGCACTTCATGCTTTTTGAGGTATTATACTGGATTAACTTCTCTCAAACTGTTTCCTTTCTTAGAAAAAGAAAAAAATTCTTTGGCCATTTTAAGCGCTCTTACGCGTTGCATCAAAGTCCCCAACAGACTCGTAACCAGACTGTTCAAGCCGGGTCACGCTTCATTGCTAGACTACCAAGGAGGGAGTGTTCAAAGGGAACACTTTTTCCCTTTTCCCGCTGTCAGATTAGCCGGCACTGGAGAAGAACGATAATAATAATCCCTGGAGAAAGGGAACAAAGGAGACAAAGGACAAACACAAATTTCCAAACACAGCTAGATGACTGGTGCTTGACCGAAGAAATCCGCCTGGCCCTGGTATCGAACCAGGGACCTCTCCATTTCCAGTGGAGCTATCTACCAACTGAGCTAACCAGGAGTTAGACATCAGTAGAGCAAACGGGTTTTATCATCTGCCACCAGTGTAACACCAACAGGTGTGGACGGCTCGCATTTTTGAAGGTTATGATTATAATGCAATTAAATGCAAAGGGGCAAGCGACCTGGACAAGAATGACTATAATAGTAATCCCTGGAGATGGGATTATTAGTTGGTAGAGCTCTCCACTGAAAATGGAGAGGTCCATGGTTCGATACCAGGACCAGGCGGATTTTTTCTGTCGCAAACCAGTCACCTGACTGTGTTTGGAGATTTGTGTTTGTCCTTTGTCCCCTTTGTTCCCCTTCTCCAGGGATTATTATTATCGTCATTCTTGTCCAGCCGCTTGCACCTTTGCATTTAATTGCATTATAATCACTAGAGAAAACGCATCTCGAATACGTCTGCCGAGTACACCGAACTACGAAACAGGGACTCAGGAACGAGTACGACTCTCTGGAGGAACGAAAAGACGTGCGACTAGCGCGCATTATGCACCAGGATATGAAACATTCGGTAGCGGGCCGAAAACCTTGGGTCAATTAGTTACTCTGTGCGCAAGCGAGGTCTTGCCAGGCAATGATTGACCCCAGCGAGACTGATGAGTAAGACAAGCTCAAAAAGTATAAGCTGAAGTTTTTCTTCTGTTTATTTTCTTTTTCCCATTGAGAGCTGCTTGAAAGTCTTCTTTTACTCTATTATAACCATACATGTACGTAACGCGTTACAAGTAACGAGTTACTTGTACCTAGTTACTATTTTCGGTAACGAGTAACGTATTTAGTTACTTTTTTAGAAAAGGAACGAGTAACGGTATTTAGTTACTTTGAAGGCCAAGTAACGAGTAACGGTATCTCGTTACTTTTGAGGAGTAACGTGTACAACACCGCTTAATCGGCCTTGTTTTTATTCTAGGCTGAGTTTGCGTCTATTGTGACAAAGGCAGATGAGCAACCCGAAAAAAACACTAAACAGTATGACAGTACAGCAACGGATATCGCTGAACACGTCAGTCGAACAGTTCGACTGACGTGTCCAGCGATACACGTTGCTGTACTGAACTCTGCAGCTGGGAATGTCCTTCACCCAGCGAGCACAATCAGGTTCGTTGGTTGAAACTTCTAGAAACGGGCTATGGACCGAATGTAAACCCGGAGGTTGCAAACACGGGAAGGCAGATAACCCATTACCCGCTGTCGTCAATGAAGGCGCAGTTTTCGAAGATTGCACCAGCTCTTCCTGAAGCACAACACTGCCGTTCCTTCGAGCGCGTCGGTAGAACGACTCTTCAGCGTCGCCGGAGATGTATTTTCAAGGAAGCGGGGAAACATAACTGATGAAAACTTCTACAGCTGCTGCTTAAGGGCAATGACTACTAAAAAGAAAACAATAAACCATGAAACGAAAACAGTTCTGTATTTGGTCGTCAGAGTAACGTGGAAAGTAACTCGTTACTTTTGAGGTAACTCACGCGTTCCTTTTGAAAATCGGTAACGAGTAACGTATTTAGTTACTTCTTGAGCGAGTAACGAGTAACGGTATTTAGTTACTTTTTTGGGGTAACTTGTACATGTCTAATTATAACCATAAAAAAATAAAAAAAATATTTTATTTTTATTTTTACGATAGATCTTGGACTGCACAGATTGTGTCGTGCGTGCGTTATTAATGTGTTATGATTTGTGTGCGCTTCATAAAGCCGTGGTTTTTGGTTGTTTTAAATTCGTTGTTTTTCCGAAACTCTTATGTGCTCGCCGGTTTATCACAATGATCAGGACAAGTTTAAATACAGGCAGTTCCCGAGAAAAGAAAACCGTGTTTTTCGGTCCGTATAATTAAATATGCATTGCAAAAGTTCAAACTCCGTTAGAATGTGAAGCTAGCGCATGGGATAGAACTTTAAAGGATGAGAAGATGACGTCGCCTGAATTAGATTATAATTGAGAAAAATGAACCTTTTCTGCTGCTGATGTCTGTCTAAGCCTAGAATATCGTCAAAATAATAAATTATACTAGTGGACGCTCGTTGAATATATATCAGTGAAAACCACTCGTCAACAAGAGAGGTAATACTCAATTCTTTCTTTCTGACAAGTTTGTTTCACTGAAATAAATGCTACAGGCGCCCACAATGCCATGTTTTTGTTTTTGATGAAACTAGGCTTACGTGGACGTCGGCTCCCAGAGAAAGTTCGTGTTTCTCGGCTATCTTTTGATACATGTAACGTCGTGTTCTCAAAGTTTTACATTCTGTCCCTACTGCTAGCTTCACATATCTCGCAGAGTTGGCGAAATCTGCGACGCATATATAAATACTTGGGCCGAAAAACATGGTTTTCTTTTCTCTGGAAACCCTTGCATATTCAGGAGTGAACTGTGAGAGGAGTCTGCTTTAATTAGAAGTTTACATGGGTTCCGCTTCATCAACTTATTAATGAACATCACTTGACTTATTCGAGCTCCACGACTGCGAGGAGCAATTCGTGGTTAAGTAAGGAAATTTAAGTAAGCTATAAATAGAGTTCCGCGTTTTCGGTTTTTATATTTTTCAAAATTGGGCGTACTTTTTTCAGTGTTTATTTTAAAATTCAATTTTCGTTTTTTTTTCCGCTGTGTATTTATGCCTACGAAGGTTTACCGTTTTTTTTTTCGGTGAATATAAAAGAAACACTATCGGACACCGAACCAGATGATTCTTGTAGCTCTGATATTTGTTATCACTGAAAGAATAACGCAAAAAAGATGCGCGCTGAAAATTATGCCCGCGAATTCCTCGATTTTGAGGTGTGTCTTGACGGAAGCTGTAGTCAGGACACACCGCTTTTAGATGTGTCCCGTCAGGGGGAACAGGCCCACTCGTCACAGTCAAGTCGTCATAGAAACTGGTCGTAGGTGAACTGGTCAAAGAGGGCATCTCGTTCTAGGTGAACTCGTAGTAGGGAAAGTGGTCGCAGTGACCTTCTCGTTCTTGAAAAGTTCGTCACAGACTTTTTTTTAAAGCGGGGGGAGAGGGGGGGAGGGGTCTTTACCCTGCAAAGTGGTCGCATCGAACTTGTCTCAGTTTCAAACGTGGCCTCTCATTTTGTTTGTCTTGAAGGGGGCGGTTGTGGTCGGCTGTTTGCTGTTATCTTTACTTTCGACGTCCATTTGTTATTAGACCCTTTTTGGAAGCTTTCCTAAGTCGAAACTTACTGCTCAAGGTAAAAAAAAAAAGGGTCACCCTGTGGTATACAGACCTCCACACCAGGATGCTAAGAAGCGTAGCAGTTAGGGTTTGTCTGGGGCGTCTTCTCTGTTCTCTATATCTACCTCAAAGGGGTTTTCTATTTGAGGCGGCTTCGAATACGTATATATTGTCACGAATTAAGGCGACGAGAAGGCGAAGAGTGAACTGAAAATAAAGGTTTAATGGGCGAACTTGTGCCAACCAAAAATAAGTAAAGAACGAAAGAGCGTCGAGGCAGCAGAAAAGCAGGCGGCGATTCGGCGGCGACAACAGAGAGCACGAGCGAGACTGACTCGACAAGGTCGCGGGCAGCTGCTTATCTAGAGTGCGTCGTTATCTCGAAAGTTCGGCAAAGAAAGTTCGAGCGTCGCGCGCTCGGGGCGAGGATGAACTGGCACTTTCGAGAACAACAAAGCAAAGGGAAAGTTACAATTAGTGCGAGAATGAATGGGAATCTTCTAGAAGACCGTGACCGAGCGTTGCTTTCTCGGCTCTGCGGGCGGCATTATCCCCCTTTTAAAAGTGCATCGTCCCGATGCAACGTGAAAGGAAAACAGAAATGGCTAAAAAATTTACGGTGAAACGAAATAAACATGCAGTATCGCAATCCTATCGTGCGTAGAACGGCTTGAGTCGAACGACGTGGACGACTTCGGGTCGTGGCTGGCGGCGTCCTGATGGTCGGGTTCCGTCGGGGAGCACCTCGTAGTTCAAGTCCCCAAGGCGGCGGATGACCTTGTAGGGTCCGAAGTAGCGTTTTAACAGTTTTTCGCTGAGTCCGCGGCGGCGAATGGGCGTCCACACCCACACCCTGTCTCCGGGCTGGAACTCCACGTCGCGGCGACGAAGGTTGTACCGGCCAGCGTCCACACGTTGCTGGTCCTTTATTCGAAGACGGGCTAGCTGGCGTACTTCTTCTGCTCGTTGGGTGACCAGCTGGGCGTCGTCGGTGCTGTCGTCCGTCGGGTCGTGGGGCAGCAGGGCGTCGTTCGTCATCGGCAATACCACCTCCCGGTATTGCCGCACTCAGTTTTCCCGGCGAGGCAGGTGGGACAGGCTTTCTCGGCGGGACCTACGATGAGGCGATGCAGGGCGTTGTGGTGACGGCGATCGGAAACCGCGGCGGGGAGACGGTCCCGGGGATGGCGACCGGCGGAGGTATTCGTCGATGTCCCGGGGTCGCTCGCCGTAGCGTGGTCGCGGGTCGTCGGGGTGGAAACCGCGTAGCCCCAGCTGTCGGTACGGGCAACGGCGGTAGACATGGTCAGCTTCCCCGCAGTGGAAACAAAGCGGGCGTCGGTCGGCCGTTCGCCACACGTCGGTTTTTCGCGGCGTGGGTCGCTCTGGTCGGACGTGCTGCCGATCTTCGCGTCGTTGGGAGTACTGCGGCGCTGGAGGATCACGGCGTGGTGGCGTCGCAGCTTGGCGGGGAGCTTGCGGCTGTCGTCTGGCTATGGCGGCGTAGGTCAGCGTCGGTTCCTCGGGAGCGGGCACGTCGACTGGTGGTTCAGGCTGCAAGGCCCGCTGTACCTCGTCGCGTACGATCTCGGCGACTGACAGCGACGCCGGACGCTCAGCAGCGGGGAGCAGCTTTCGGAGCTCCTGTCGGACGACGTCTCGGATGATGTCGCGGAGCTCGTCGGCACCAGTGCTGAACTCTGAGCGGGTCGAGGCCAAAGTGGAGACGTTGCTGAGCCGATGGTAGTGGCTCGCTCGGGCCATTAACGCCCGCTCGATGTTTGTTGCTTCGGCAACAAATTCTTCGACGGTCGTCGGGGGTTGCGAATAAGTCCGCCGAAGATTTCGCTTTTCACGCCCCTCATAAGGAAGCGTAATTTCTTCTCGTCGGTAGCTTGCGGGTCGGCGCGGCTGCTCAGGCGGAGGATGTCTTCAACGAAACTGGTGACCGTTTCGTTGGGGCCTTGAGTCCTCGCCTGGAGAAGATCTTCGGCCCGCTGCCTACGATGCTGATTCATGAACGCCCGCTTCAGCTCGGTGACGCAGGCGTCCCACGACGTGAGCGCAGCCTCGTGGTTCTCGAACCAGTGCCTCGCAGTACCCTCCAACGAAAAGTAGAGGTTCTGCAGGTACTGCTCGGCGGTCCATCCGTTATGGCGTGCCACGCGCTCGTAGTGTTGGATCCAGTCCTCGACGTCCTCGTGGATTTCCCCGTGGAAAGGCGTCGGAGTCCGAGGGGCGACGGGCAGGTAAACGACGGGGGCTGCTACTGTGGTCTGCGCCGTCGAGGAAGCCATCGTCGTTGTCACTTGCCTTGTCCTCGCCGGGAGAGGTCCGAGTTCAGGAGCTTGCCCTTGAAGACGGCGGCTGGCACGATGCTCCGAGTCTTCAACGGAAGGTCGTCGGGAAATGGGGCTTGCTGAACGAGTTCTTGTAGGGGTACGCTGCACGGGTTTCATACCCCGCACCTCCACCAGAAATGTCACGAATTAAGGCGACGAGAAGGCGAAGAGTAAACTGAAAATAAAGGTTTAATGGGCGAACTTGTGCCAACCAAAAATAAGTAAAGAACGAAAGAGCGTCGAGGCAGCAGAAAAGCAGGCGGCGATTCGGCGGCGACAACAGAGAGCACGAGCGAGACTGACTCGACAAGGTCGCGGGCAGCTGCTTATCTAGAGTGCGTCGTTATCTCGAAAGTTCGGCAAAGAAAGTTCGAGCGTCGCGCGCTCGGGGCGAGGATGAACTGGCACTTTCGAGAACAACAAAGCAAAGGGAAAGTTACAATTAGTGCGAGAATGAATGGGAATCTTCTAGAAGACCGTGACCGAGCGTTGCTTTCTCGGCTCTGCGGGCGGCATATATAGGGCCAAAATCTCCGGACCTTTAGACAGCACAACCGCGTTTCGTAACAGCGTGGCGCTCCCCTGCTTCTTTGTGAAGAGTACTCGAATACGCGTAGCTGAGAATACCCCGACGCTCTGTACTGGGTGCGTAGAGATAAAAAGCATTGCAATGTTAAATTAACCCCGCTCAGATGCCCTATGACGACTTTCCCTACATTATGAGTTGGCTTGTGACGAGTTCTCCTAAACCAAATATTTTTATGTTTCAGAGTGGTTGTAATATGTCGGTCATGGGCCGATGAGTTTGCTTCCCTTGATAGCACGAGCGCGCACGCCCAACCAAAGCACGGCCGAAGCGTAACGTGCGCCGTCTTTAGTTTTTCGCCGACAATACACCTCTCAGGTACGGCCCAGCGTGCGATATTTACAGACCAGCACGTGCGTGTTCATCGCTTCGGAAAGCGAGCAAAGCACGCGCCATACGCACGAACTCTCAAGCTGCCAGCTTAATTAATATTTGTAATCAGTTACTCGAAGCCGAATCGCAAACGCAAAATCGTCGAAAGATGTAAACTGTGGCGAAGTAGACAGGTGGTAACTTGCCCTCTGTTACGACTTCCCCGTGTACGAGATGCCGTATGACGACTTGCTCTATTTGACGAGTTTACCTATGACGAGTTGGCTGCGACGAGTTGGCTTGTCACGATTTAGTCTGGTAGTTCCATCCAATGCCTCTTTTGTTGCATGTTGAACCTTGGAAGAGGGGCAATCAACGAAGTGGTCACACAACGTCGAACCTTGCAAAGAACTCTCTCTTCCTCCTCCCCTCCACCCCTACCCCCCCCCCCACACCTCAACGCGGCCCTAAAAAACTGACCTTTTTCGGTGAAAACCGAATTTTAGAAAATGTATTAGACGTACTTTTATCGGTTTTTATCTGTTTAAACCGAAAACTCCGAACCTACAAACTGACCTTTTTCGGTTAAAACCGAATTTTCGAAAAGTGATTCGGAGTACTTTTATCGGTTTTTATCGGTATAAACCGAAAACTCCGAACCCTAGCTATGAAGTGCAAGCGATCTACGTATCTCGTGTCTCTACACAAATGTCTCTACGTATCTCGTATATCTACTCGAATATTGTTCCTGGTCGCGGACATGCTGAGTCGGTTCCGCACGACCAGATCGAATCGCTTGGTCATAAAATCCCGTAATCACGAGTTCCTAGGGTCCCGGACGTCAACGTTGAAATCGCCGCGCTGAATTATGGTACCTCGTGGTTTCCGGAGTCTATGAGCGAGCGATTGCAGCACATCGTCCGAAACCGACCCGGTGTCTCCCTGACCAGGAGCAGCAGATGTGTAGAGATGGGTCGCTTAACTCGTGGAACACAAAGCTTCTTTGAGTTAGGACCTAGCGGGGGAGTGGCCGAAAGAGGCGAGGATATCTTTTGCGCTTGCTACACAATCAATTTGCTGCTGTGCGAAGTCATGACGTGCACTATCCGTTGGTGCGTTCTGATCCGCCCTGTGCCGCCGTGAGAATACATGGGGAGCTACGATTCGGGAGCCAGCGGCGCGGATGACGGTCGCCTGCTACAGCAGGCTCCCGTGAGCCATACTTAGTGCTGCATCCTGCACTTCCGTTTGCCTCTTCGTGGTGCAAAGCAAAGTCGTTAGGTTCCGGATCCAGCGGTGTGAAGCTCGATTCTCTCTGAACCGCTTGGTAAATTTCACTAATTACAATTAATTATGCTTAAGACAATTCAATTTAATTGATTAAGACTAAGTATGCCTTCTGTATGCTTGTATACGTGCGCATATATACACTTCCACGCATATATACATTTAATTTTGTAAACGTACCCATAAACTGGAATGGGCTATATATGATTTGTGTTATCCTGACCTGCGTAAAACGGCTTTTAAAGGAGCTGTGCAACGATTTTAACGTTGAAAGAAGTTGCATCTTCTACTTTTGACATTTTTTATCTTGTCACGAAGGTCAGAAAACAGATCTCCTTCCTTTGAAATGTTGCGATTCTGCCGCGTAATCGCGAGGCAAAAATTATAATATTTCCCGACCTGCAGCCGCGAGCGGCGGCCATGAGAACCACGCGGCGTGACGTCAAAGGGGGACTTATAAAAAGATAGGAAGTTGTGCAAATACCTGCTCGATAAAAGGTAATTTTTCTATAAATCTTGTCGTTGCAACATAAATATAAATGCGTGAAAAACGTGGTATAATCAACCAAACTTTCATTATATGGAGCTGTGGTGGCGCCATCAATCTGAGGTCAACAAAACCGTCAGTTCTATCTGCTACCGCGAAAAGCCGCCAGAAGCCGGACGGGGACGAGGGCAGAGCCGGACGGGGATGGCCGGACCCGGACAAGCACGTTGGCACTTTCCTCCTTTCGCCACGTTGGTCGCGCTGCGCAAGCACGTGATCACGTGGTCGCGAGCGGGCGAGTTCTCGCTGCTCACTGATGGCTCTAGAGACAAAGCTTCACCGGAACCCCAGGCGTCCTCTTTTCACGTCACAGCGCACGTGACTTGGAAGATGGTGAGGGAGGTGAATGGTGTCAAAAACCTAAATCTTTGTCATTTTTAAAATAAAAACTAGGACATGCAGGCAAAAGCGATTTTCTGTTCTTTACTTCAGAAAGGTCGAGACACCAACTTCCAAATTATTTAAGTAAAGCACTGAAATTGTTGCACAGCGCCTTTAATGAGAAAGCATTAACTGTCCCATGGAACGAAGCCGGCGTTAAATGATGTCTGTAGCAGCAAAAGGCACCTATAAATACCAATTGGCTAAGTGAAACGGCACCTAAATACCCATTGGCTGAGCGAAACGGCACCGAAATTCCCACTGGCTGCAAAGCGAACGCGCCTCAGAAAAAATAAAACACAAAGAAAAGCACAGCAACGCAGATGCCTCGTCACGGAAGCCGGCGGGGCGTTCAAGGTCAAAGCGGACGCGTCTCAGAAATAAAACAAAGAAAAGCAACGCAATGCAGATGCATCATAACGGAAGCCGTGGAGCCGGCGGGGGTGCCGCGCCTGCGCATTGGGGGAGCGCGATGTGAGCGCCGGAGCGCCGTGTGAAACGAGAAGACGTGGCGCGCTGCTTGTAGGAATGCGCAACGTGTAGGAATGCGCTCGCATTCCTAGACCGTACTCAGTCTTAAGTGTCTTCGTTTAATTTATTTGTTACGCTCGAGCGCAACGTTTACCGCATGAAATACGGTCCTTAAATACATGTGGTACAAGAATCGTCGCAAGCACAAAAGTCAGACTTTATTAGCCAAAGCAAAACACCTACGAAAGTACCCTAGTACCCCGTTCTGAAGCGTGGGCCTCAACTTGCTTCGGTAAGAAATGTGTTTCTACTCGCAGCTAATCTGGAGTCAGGAGCGGTTTCTTCTGGGTCTCCAAAAAATATACAAAGGAAATGCGCGCGCGCCTCCTGAGCAGCAACCCCTGGACCTAGACGCTACGCCATCAATATTGATGCAACAACGCAAACAAGGAACGAAAGAGTGGCGGAAGCCGTCTTTTGGGAATGGGGAAAGTCCCCAAATCAAATAAACGCGAGAAGAACGAACCTTCAAGATGGCGTCCTCGGGCAAGTACAACAAGAACAAGCGGAGATAACTCAAAGTGTCATTGCGTAATCAAGAGACAGGGCCGGAAACAGTGCTCCGAGACCGCCCGTGTACTACCTCCGGCTTCTTCCGACGGTTACATTCGTCCACGCGTTTGTTGTTGCCGGCATCGGCTTTTTCCTCCTGCAACGAATGTCACAAGGGACACAGGAAGCCTTTCAGGAGACTCTTTTCTGTTCTCGGAATCAGTGACGACGAGCTAGTGTCGGACTTTGTATGCGGCCCAATCAGAACGTCCCCGTAAGATGTTTTCTTCCGGTGAGGACGGTAGGAATGACCAACGTAGTGTCCTGCAATTTTGTTGATTGCGTGTGGTTTTTATGAATACGGAGGCTAAGCTGCGCGGAAGTACAGCAACTCAGGGAGGATTCAAATTGCAGACTGCTTCTTCTTAGTTAGGTTGTTTCACTGCACTGTCGCTCATCTACAGTGATCACCAACACTTGTACGGAACACGTGAACTGCGTTTTATCTCCAGGAAGCGCTCACCTGGCGGGAACTGAAAAGTTCCTTCATGACGTAGCGCTTAATGGAACAGCCCGAGCAGGGGAGGCCACTCGCCCAAGGTCGAAACAGCGGGCGGACTGGAGCAACTGAAGACACCGCGATTTTGGCATTCTCTTATGAACCGTGGTGCGACGGATCTGGCAAAAGGCGTAGATTCCAGGGTGCAGCCGCGATCTCGGAAAGTATGGCTGTGCACTCATAGAGCAAGCGAAGCCGCATGGCATTAAATTTTAAACTCTACTTAGTCGTACACTACGATGAACTAAAGGTAAAACCTATGGGCTGCAGGGATCAATCACACGCCAGTCAGGAATCACGTGTTGCTCCGACGTACGGATCAGTGCTCCGAGACGCGCGCCATAACTTGCATTTCCGAGCAATATACCACGTGGTTTTCGAGTGGCTCGTGATTGTATGCATAATGGCCCGTAGCTCTGGTCTTCCGTTCATAGTAAGGTGCGGCTAGGTATAGTGAAAAAAAATGTGGGCCATGTTTTCGAATATGGTTGCACAGCGGCGGCAACTGCTACGACCAACAATTTTCGTCATCTGCTAAATTAAACGCTATAGTCTCATCCGGATATCAATGTGCGCCTTGGATTACTTGGAGTGTCAGGGGAAAGTTTCGTTCAGAATAACAACTTACTACGAAAGCATCAGCTCGTATCCGTATAGGACTATATTTTTCGAATGAAATAGTTGTTGGTGTCCACTTTATATACAACGCCCGGTTAGGCACCGTCTCGACCGCCCCGAAGGAGATCACACAACTGTAAACGAAGGGCTTTGCTGTATCACTGTTAGGGAGGCTGGATGTAGAGCTTTGCTTTTCGGCCGTTCCATAGCTGACCGTCTTCGACCTCGCCACCCGTGCTATGCCCCGTGCCATCCTCGTCCTCATCTCCCTTTAGATGCGGAGCATATCTTGCTCGGGCCTATGTCCTGGCGGCCTTGGCGTCGTAGTCCGCACTCGCACTACGCACGCGCAACTCTCCTCCTCCCTCTCTCCAACAGCTGGGCGTTACTCTCTCCGCTTGCTCTCTCTACCAGCTGCGTGCACTGGCACTGCGCGTGCGTTCGCTTCTCCTCACAGCGCGCGCGCGCGCAACTCTCTCCTCTAGCCTCCTCTCCTTCAAGTGTGAAAAAATAAACGGCGAGCGTTCCAGTTTCACGGCCGCGAGCCGCGACGAAGGCTAGCGCAGCGGTAACGCTAGGCAGTCGGTGGCGCCATCTCTTGACGTCAGCACGCAACTGACCCTTTCCTCGGAAACAACACGATGCTCGCGCATCACCCCATGGTTCCCCTCGAAGATGGTGTTATCTTTTTTACTTCGCAGGTCCATGTCCGGCGCTTTTGCGGCCGCGATCCCCACATAGTATGCATAAATGTGAAAAAGAATTGGCCCTTACAGACAGTACTGCCTGTAGTAAACTTCACTACCCTAAGGAATGAGCCCAAATTCCGAACTAGTATGTCCACCTCGAGGGTATACGCATTTCTCCTATTGTGTCCTGCAAAGATGTTAAAAAAAAAAAGAGGAGGGGGGGGGTGCAGGGAGTAAAACATTATTTTAGGCGCAATAGAGCTAGTTCTGGCAATTGCACTGAAAACACTGAAGGCCATTTATGACCTTGTCACTTGCGAATAATGATCAAGATCTGGTTGAAACAGCAGGTAAAACGTATTTTTCCCCTTTGTTAAACACAGTAAGCAGGCTTGTATTTTACTTTTCTGCGCCATATACTCTGAGATACCATGTGCCCCATGGTGTGTATCAAGTAAAGTCTTAAATATTGGCTTGACGGCGATTTTTTCGACGTCCAGTACCTTTCTATTATTATTTGTAGCGTTTAAATAAAAGAAGATATTCAAGTTCCGTTTAGATGAACATCTTTTAATCGAACCGCGTTCTATAGATACCCCACAAAATGCACGTGCCTTTGAAAAAAAAATGGTGTGTAAATATTAGCAGGTTAAAAATGTGCGTCCCCAGAAAAGCGTTTTTTATGTGTTTCTAACATATTTACAGAGGTCATATTATTTGTCTTATGAGCTTAAATTCCTCCTTGGAAGCAGTCGCGATCTTCTGGGCCGGCTTGCTAGAAGCAGCGTCTCAGCTGAGACTGGGTGAAAAAAGCACTGCGAAGGCTGGGGCGCGCAGCGTCTTGAACGCGGCTTGAGTCCACGCCCAGCTCGTGCGCTGCGCTTTGGCGGTGCTTGCTTTACCCAGCTCGCTGAGACGCTGCTTCTGTAAGCGTACATGTGTAGCAGTAGCGTATTTCGTTCTGGAGTCAATTTTCGACATCCCGAATACATTTGGCGTGTTTGGCTGCTCTCAATTACATTGTGAGGACTTACGTGGAGTCACGACTTTGGCTCTATGAGACGTCTTTGCTTTGCGTGCCGCATAGCAACCCCTTCAAGAAATAGCTTTGGAGGGGGCGTAGGACGAATGAATATCCCTGATAACCCGCGGTCGTAAGTCGGAAGTTAGTCGAACGTAGGTAAGTGATACTGTTTGGTAGATTCCTTAAAAAGCCACTGAAAACAAAATGTTTTCTTAAGCAATCTGGTTGGGACACGCGTGCCAAAAATCAAGATTGCGTGAAAAAAAAATTACATCAATATTGACGGCACGAGACCCGATTTAGTCCGTAGTCACCTCCTTTCCACTTGTTTTCTCTTGGTCTTTCGGACGCGTGGAGGAGAGGTGGATCGGCTTGGCCACTCACGTTGAGGGGGAGAGAGTGGATGACTATTTCGGTGACTTCATGGTGAGCGCAGAATTTGAAATAAATCTCGCGCCATCAATATTGCTGTAAAAACATTTTTTTTGCGTAAAATTTATTTTTTGACACGCGTGTCCCAACCAGACTGTTTAAATTGAGTCAAATGTGTTCTAACTTAAGCCGTTTCAAAAAGATTATCTTTTTACACTGCCTGTTTATATCAGGGACTCAAACCGTAACCGTAACCGAAACCGAAAACCGTTTAGGAACGAAATTTTTTCAGTAACCGTAACCGGAACGAAACCGTTATTCGAAATTTATAAAAACCGTAACCGTAACCGTAACCGTAAATTATTTACCGGTAACCGGTTTTAACCGATATTAACCGAAAAATAAAAAAAATTAGTTTTCCTCAAGTATGACCTGGAGGAGGGATCTTGAAACGTCGTGGCCATTTGACAAAGTTACTGTCAGCGAGTGGTGCATCTGGTAATGCATTTCCGTTGAATCTAACTTTAGGATTAAGAATACTTAGTTGAAATCAGTAGTCGAGCTTATAATAGAAAAAGTCTCTATTTCTAAATCTTCCACACTCCTACATCGCTACATGTATTCAGTACGTGTCGCCTTCGGGGTATTAACTAATAAGTTAGAATTCTCAGATGTCCATCCAACTCGGTTCTATCAAAACCACCGATGTTCCTAACATGCGGTAGCCAGAATGAAGAAACGAGGTAAATTGACCATCATGCAGAGTTGGCGGAAAAGAAAACCTGGTATTCATTTAATCTGAAACATGTCGCGAGTGGCTATTTTGAAACAACACAGAAGAAAAGAAAGTCAGAGGTTTGACACTGGCGTTTTGTATGATATATATATATATATATATATATATATATATATATATATATATAGATATTATATATATATATATGACAAATATACTTGATATTGCGAAAACTACGCGTCGCAACGAAAAACGGCTTGTGTCGTTTTGGTCCTGGGCCAGGGGCCTATTTAGAAAAATTATTAAAGTCCGAGATAATTAAGTTGTTAATTATTTTTGCGTAATTAACTTTTTTAATATTGTGTTTAAGGGCATGGTTTCAATTAGAAAATTGCTCAGCATCGTCGAAAAACACTAAATCAACAAATTGCAGAACGATAGAAGGCACGCGAAGCATTTTACGGCTTTCTGAAAAACCGTACAAATTCGACGGGTTTTTAAGTTTCGGTTTGTTATCGGAGCGCATCTCGCTCCGACAGCACCGCGCCCCGTGGAGAGATAGTGCAACCAGCCTCTGCTGCGTCGCGCGATGACAGCGCAGCAGAGGTTGGTTGCACTATCTCTCCACGGAGCGCGGTGCTGCCGGGGCGAGATGCGCTCCGATAGCAAACCGAAACTTAAAACCCGTCGAATTCGTACGGTTTTCAGAAGCCGTAAAATGCTTCGCGTGCCTTCTATCGTTCTGCAATTTGTTGATTTAGTGTTTTTCGATGACGCTGAGCAATTTTCTAATTGAAACCATGCCCTTAAACACAATATTAAAAAGTTAATTACGCAAAAATAATTAACAACTTAATTATCTCGGACTTTAATAATTTTCCTAAATAAGGCCCCTGGCCCAGGACCAAAACGACACAAGCCTGTTTTTGTTGCGACGCGTAGTTTTCGTAATATACAATTTGTCCACATTTCATGAAACACCCTGTATATCATATATATATATATACATATCCAAGGTGCGTCGCACTGCGTGTTTGGCCGACTTTGCCGCACTGCCAACCGCTCCCCCTTTTCCCCGCTACCCAACAGCGCCTGGGCAGATGCCTCCGGAGTCGGTTACGGCGTAGATGGTGGGGACTGTGCGCAGACAATCATTGCGCCCTCTGCCGAGGCCAATATACCTCCGGAAAGGACTCGCCGTGTTGTGGTGCGCGTGTATTGCCGAGAAAGGGACTCTTTTACACACGGAGAACAGAGCTTTGGCTCTCGCTCTGCGCCGCGGCCATGGACGAGCTTTGCCATGGGCTATTGCGAATGCCATTTTTCTTCATATTTTTATTTATTCAGATTTATTTAAAAACCTCGGGAAGCCCTTCGGACGTTTCTTCCGCCACCCTCAGCACGAGAAGGAAAAGATGTCTCGCGCCGAGAGCGCGAGGACTCGATGGCCCGCCGGCTCGCCATCGCGTGTCAAGCGCGCAACGGCAGGTCGGCGGGGCTCATGACCGACGGTACCCATTTTATTGGCTTATATTTATTAAGAAAAAGAAGAGAGACGGCACTGGCAATAGCCCAAAGCAAAGCTCGTCCATGGCCGCGGTGCAGCGCTAGAGCCAAAGCTGTGTTGTCCGTGTGTAGAAGAGTCCCTTTCACGCCAATGCACGTGCACCAGAACACAGCGAGTCGTTCCCAGAGGTATATTGGCCTCGGCAGAGGTGCTATGATTGCCGGCGCACAGACCCCTACAAGTACTCCAAAACCGACTCCGGAGACATCTGCCCATGCGCTGTCGGGTAGCGGGGTAAGGTGGAGTGGTGGGCAGTGCGGCAAAGTCGACCAAACACGCAGAAGAAAGGGAAGTCAATTGAGTGAAAGAGGAATTTGGTCTGAAACTGTGT
Source organism: Ixodes ricinus (assembly GCA_037355805.1). NCBI lineage: Eukaryota > Metazoa > Arthropoda > Arachnida > Ixodida > Ixodidae > Ixodes > Ixodes ricinus. The sequence goes on along the minus strand of JAZHYW010067758.1, from coordinate 9,503 downwards.
CAAACAGGTGGACGAAGAAGTAAAAATCCAGAGCCATAAAGAGAAGTTCAAAATGCCAAGTAGCCCGCGGCCCGTATAATAAATATAATATAGTATAATATAAGAACACCCGACCGGACATTGGGAGGCCCAGAGTTCAAATCCTAGCTCCGCCGTTTATTTTGGCTTTCGGCGGTTTCGTAAAACATTGATTCATTCGATAAAGTACTGTTCATTGATCTGCATATTTTCAAATTTATTATTATATATATGAGGTATATATAAGGTGCGTCCGCACCTTCTTTAATTTTTTCTGATATATAAATGCACCATTTTTCTAGCGTCACAGAATCGGCCAGCGAGAGACGTGCGCTTCGATAACCATAGGCAATTGCTTGGAAATAGCAAACATGACGTAGGTGTAACATGGCACGACAACGAAGACTAGTGAAAGGAACGAACAACACATAACATATTTTTACATCTTTCTGTGTTGTTAATGTGTAGTTCGTTCCTCTCTTCAGTCTTCCTTGTTTTGGGCTATTGCATTTACATAATTGTTTGACTTTCACCAACTAGCTCAGCTCTCAATTTTATTAGTTTATTCCACTTAGCAGTATTTTACTAGAGGATGGCTATAGTTCTGCTCCTTCCTTCAGTGTGGGCGAAGACTCGTCTGCATGTATTAGGTTGAAATAAACTATAGCGACCAGAAGGTGCGAATGGTTCTTCCAGCACCCAGTGGGAACTCTCCTAGGGTAGTTTACAAACGCTGCCGAACAACAAATTAGGGATGTTTATTTTCATTTTTATTATATAGAATGCGATGATCCCCGAGTAGCGGGGGTAACATGTATGCTCGGGTATCAAACTATGTAATATAAGTAGATGTAGTGAACAAGCGTTGGAGCTAGAAACGTGTGCAACTTTTGACCAATTAGAAGTATTAAGACGTTTCTAAATTCCTTGAATTTCACGTTGTTGGATATCTGGGACTACTTTAAACCGTTTATTATAAAACGGCTGTCTAGCATTTCAATTAGACAAATTATTGGAAAAACCGAAATAAACCGGTTTTTAAAGACGTCTAACCGGTAACCGAAACCGTAAAAAGTAAAACCGTAAAAAACCGAAACGAAACCGTTATCAACAGGAAGCGGTAACCGTAACCGTAACCGAAACGTTATATTTTTCGGTTTGAGTCCCTGGTTTATATTCGTACAATAGCTTATACTTCGCTATAGAATGAACTGTCAATAAAATGTAGTTCAACGTGTACGTAACCCTTATGAATATGAGATGATCTAGATCTTCGAGTCAATTAGGTGGAGGACTAACCTGTTATTGCTCCTTTATTGACAATATGGTTAATAAACAAAAAAATTACGTAAACAAATTATTGATATATTTGGTGAACTAGCATATAGACGAATTGCACTATAAAGAAGCGCCAAATGTGACAAATTTCCCTGCTACCTGTCCAGCTGTATTTATCATTTTTTCTAGAAACCCGGCCCTCCCCGGAAGTATTAAAAATGGCAATACTACAATGTAATTAATTAAAAAAAAGCTATGAATGTATTTTATTTTATTTCTATGCCTGTGGCATACTTGTTTGCACTGCATGCATGGGACCATAGCCTCCTCTATGCTGACAAAGCCTGGCAGATCGCCACGAGACGCGGCCGCCGAAAATGAAAAGGTAGTGCGGTAGACAACGGATGAAAGGAGAGGTATGTAACGGGCGCCCCGCTGCGGCGAGACGCCGGAACACACTTCTCCCGAGCGATGGAATGTTCGCTCGTGCTCCTCGCGTTCTTCGCGCTACCGCTTCTTTTCTCTTCGGGTTTGAAAACCGTGTTTCGGGTCCTCGCCGCTGCAGAAGCAATGCGCTGAATACCAGAAATGCTCTTTGCTACCAGATCCTCGCGCTCCAAATCTGCGACCGGGCACTCAATGGCTCCGTCGTCGAACTGCCAGGCTTTGTGAGTATAGAGGAGGCTATAATGGGACACTTCATTAAATTTTCAAATTTTTACCATCATATTCAATAAACGTAATATCGACGAGGTTTATAACAGCATAAGACTTATAGCGCATGTCAAAATTGCCATTTCACTGTTTTGATGCATAACTTTTATTTCTTGGGAACCCTTCGTATTCAGCACCGTATCAGGGACTGCTTAGTTATCATTCTACATTAAACCAACGCACATAGGCAAAACAACATATAGAAACGTCGATGGCCATAGAGTCGTTGATATAATGCGTTTGTAGTGCCATCAACGTTTAGCGATTCCGTTGGCGCTCGTAAAAAGAGCGAACACAGAATGTCTTGCAATATAGGCCATGGGGTGGAAGTATAAAAATAAAAACAAAACATGCAACTACTTCGCATCCTGTTCGTTTTATTTTCTTTGTGTTATTAGGTCATACTGATGGGAAAGACCGAATTGTGTCCTTTTTAAAATATACGAAGCGTCAGAGTCGGCTCGAACGTACGTCAGAACAGCCCCACGATTTCCCACGCCGCGCGGCGCGGTATGGGATTAACGTGAGGCCCTCTGTTAATTTTCGGAAAGGTTCGCTTTTCACGATCCTTCGCTAACGCGGTAATTATGCAAATTCCATCAATTTTTAAAGGGTATTTAGTATTGTGGGAAGGTCGTACTCTTGTTAGTACGATCACGTTATGCAATGGCGTAGCCAAACATAATACAAAATTGCTGTATGAATGTCTAGGCAGCGCGAACTTATTTAGCCATAAAATGACACGACTTGTATCTGCACATTAAGGGGTAATTTTGCCAGTGAACCACGACTGCTAACCTGGTCTTTACCTCGCATCATGCAGTAGTAATCCGACAAGAGCGTGCACAAATTAGGCGAAAAATGGCGGAAGTTCTGCTTTACCCTGTTGGAACAACAAAGAGGGGAACGAACATGTTAGCGAATCGAAGCACAGCTTATGAACGAAAGCACGAGTGCAAAACCCAGAGAACCGTGGCTCACTTACTGTTATAAAATTTGCGATCGGGATACGTTTTGCATTTGCAATCCAGGGTTGCGGTGACGCAGACCCCAGGATTGCAAATGGCGCTGCTCTGGCTAAATAATTATTTCGCAGCAGAGTCGCAAGACATCATATCAAGGTAGACTAGCTTCTCCCTGTTCAAACTTTCCGACCGGAAGCCTGACATATCTCTTTATATCCATGCACAATGCAGATACACCGAAGTGGTCGGAAGTTTCTAGGTTTCTTGCATTCGCTTCAGAAAAAAGAAAAAAGGACTCCAAGTATTTTTCAATATTGACCTGGAACAAACAAACGTTTGGCTATCTTTTTAGCCGGTGGCATCAAAAATACTAAGAATACAACACCCTCGATGGAGGAACTAATCATGACACCAAGCACAAAGGGAAGCCCGTTTGCTTGTTTAATATTGTCTTTACCAATACGCAGCTTTCGAGGATTAATTATTAAGAACAATATGAGCGAGTTACTTTCCCTGAAATTACATATTTTGATTTTTTTCCTGTGATTTAAGTGTTTTAGAGCTTCTTGGCCTTTAAAGCACCATAGGTTCTTTCATTGTCATAGATACTTGCTCTGCTTGAGCCATCTTCCAATACAGAAAGAAAAGTTATCACATTTGAAATGTACGAAATACAACTTTAAAATCAAAATGTGAAATGTACTCGCAGTAGAGCTGAAACTAGAAAAGCACAAAAAGAAAAAAAATGTTGGCGAGCGAATTTAGTAGTTTTGATTTGGTATATGCCTGATGCATGTGGTATCTAAAAATGAATTCGCCAGCAATTTTAAAATAAAGCTGGCTCATATCTTAACTGGACTGGCCCAGAATCGCGATTTGCGCTTCGCAAGGTTACCGGGCTCCCGTGTTTTTCTGGACTTTCACGAACGGCATCATGTTCTCTGTTTGGTGCATTTATCTATTCGCTACTCTTTCCCCGTTTTTTCTTCTCTGATGCTGAGAATAAAAAAAGTACCTTCAGAAGAAACGTAAGATGAACTACTGCACCCTATTCAATGCCTAGCTGCTTCTGTAGCTTTCCGCCCCGTGGCCTTTTTAACCGAATTGGAAACAAAATTTTGTTTATTTGTTATTACTGTATATTGCATCATATTAACAGTACTTCCTAACGGTATCGACCAAAGAAGAATGAGGTATTGATGGTTGATACTGCTAAGAAATATTAGTTATATAAAAAATTGATGCATTTCCTGTGAATTGCTATTTTGAACGGAATATTCACGTGAACTTTCAAGGACTCAAAGGCAAATACGAATCATCGAGCTTATATTGTAGCACTTAGCTTAATTGATCGCGATCATTATTTGACGGCTTAGCAACTGCCATTCTGGTACAATTCTGCGCATAAAGAAGGTTTGCCTCTTCTCTTCTCCGCTGGTAATAAATTAAGAATAAAAAGTTTGTTTTCATTTTGGAGTGTTCTGCTTTTCGACGTATGTTTCTCAAATAAACTTAATCTACCGGTATTTGTTTGTCTAACGTGGCACGCGCTTTTCACGGGACCTAACTTAGGTGGGAGCGAGTTTGGAAAGTAAAATATCTAAAAAATAACCCCAACACGCGGGCAGTGATACCCTAACATGGGCGCAACTTTGACGGTGTGGATATGAAAAATTTCTTTGGTCATCTCAACTATTTTAACTGCGTAGATTTAAGAACATTTTCAATACATTTGTCCTCATTCTTAACAAATATATCAAACTCTAGCTTAGTATTTTAATATATATATCAAAATAGAATTATCACAAAGCGCTGAACGATAAGTCCCATATCTAGATTTTGCTAACAAATCCACCCGAAAATTATCGGCCATTTATTTGTCTCAGTATGTTGAGAGGTACCAATATACTTGTGCCCGAGCTCTATTTCAAAGAAGTGAAGAATTATCGTATTTGATTTCATTGTGGACCGAACATGATTGTATAAAGAAAGGGTAGCAAATAAAATAAGGAGCTAATTTTTGGATTCTTTCGGTTTTTACAGTCACCAAAGTGCAGCATGGACAAAGTCCGCAAAAATCGGTTTCTCAACGTACCGCGTTGCGATTTATTAAAGAGGTGCGGCTAGGTGGTGAAAGATTTGAGTGAAAAAATCAATGGCTAATATTACTTCTTAAAAAAAAACTGTTTGTGGAAACCTACGGCGTTATCCGCAGACTGTGCGTGCCACCCGCGCAATGCTGTCTACAGATGTCACAAGCGCCGAGGAAATCTCGACACTCAGGTTAGCTGACGATCTTCGGAATGTTTTGAATACACCTCTTCAGCGCGGTGCGAGTCTCTGTAATGTACGATATTCAAAGTGCGATATATATTATAATTTGCTAAACTCCGAAAGAGGTGTTTAAATCCCCCGGAGCCCCCATCTCTTGTACGGACATGATTGAATGAGGCGCCGAATGATCTCGTACTCCACGTCGCGCCATTTGTCGGTGGAACCTGCAAGTTGAGGAGCACCTTTATGGCATCGTCTGCAGATGCCGTCGTAGATTGTCTAAAACAGGTCTTTCATTTTTTATTTCTTGAACCAGGTAATTTCATATGTCAATATTTACAGATCGAGCTTCCACCACCTAGCCGCACCTCTGTTGTAAATCGCAGCGCGATACGCTTAAACACCGATTTCAGCGGACCGTTTAAAGTGGGGTTCGATGCGTTGGTGTACATACTGCAGATACTGATGTATTTGCGGTAAATACATAATTAACGTTTTGCTAATAAGTTAAAAAAATTCTTCAACCTCACAGGGTGAATCATATATCGCAGTATGCGGGAAAGGTTTTGCTTTGTTCGATTCACATGCGTCGAAAGAAGAAATTTTGATAGCTTCTTTCCATAAATGTGACCAAAGCCAATATAAAAGTTTTAAAAATTCCAAGTGAATATCAACAGAGCTAAATACTCTACACTTACGAAGGTTATCATCTGGAGCTTTTGCGGGGTTCATATCTAACCTCATAATTTGCAACCGCGCTTTAAAAAAATAATCGTCAAAATTTGAAAATTCACATAAACATACTGAAGATTTCACCTCTGTTTTATTATTAGAAAGCCCAGCACAATCAGTTCCAAATATCGCTCTCCTAACGCGTTAAACTGCAACTACTTTCTGCAGCCTGAGCCATGCCCTTGTAATTGTTCGCCTTAAATTCTCTAATAAGCCTGAATTTGTGATAAGGAAGTTAGCCTTGGTGTGCTGAACTCAAATATTACCAGAACATATCCAAGGCCAGTATGCTTGAATTCCAGCAAAACAGCTACAGTGTTTTCAGGTTGTATCGCTACCGATTTCAAAAGAGGAAAGGATTAAGGTCCATGCCTGCTTGGAAGTAATTTGGAACACAAGAAAGTATTTGGGCTGTCGTAGTATTTTGAGTTTTTGAATACATACTGAATATCTTAGTTAATTACTCAGATTAAGTAGCTGCATTTTGAACACAGAGATAAATAGAACGCTCGTCGAACCGTTTAAAACAGTGAAGGCTTGAGAGCGGCTAAGCTGCGTGAATCATGCAACGACTTTATATACTGTGCTCTACTTTATGCAGTCTTGAATTTCCTTTTTGTTCTCCGTCTAACATGTAGTTTTCAGGAAGGCAATATATTGTAGGTGGGTCTGTTTCAAAATATATTTTAAATGCAATGTATTTGTGTCACATCATTAGAAACAAATGAAAACCGCACATTTGATATTAGGATAAGACAGTTGTAAAGCACATATTACCAATTTTAAAATAAATAATTTAAATAGGCGTGAGTTTAAAAATATAGGCGAGAACTTAACAAAATAGATGTGATGTTAAAAAATTGGTGTGAACCTAACATTTCCTTAAGAGTAGCTCTTTCTATTTTTGAGATAATTTCCTCGCTGGGTTAAAGACAAGGAACATTTTTATTTGTGTGTGTGTGGGATTGTGAGTGTTTGCGTACGTGTGTCAGTGTCATTCTGAACGATAGATAATCATGGAAAACAGTTGGAGGTAAAAACAACATTAGATATCACTGAACACAACCCCGAGTATTCACTTTACTTGGCAGTTGAAACACTTGTGGGTTCATTTGATTTGCCTTTAAGTCCTGCACTAGCTGCACTCGGTGCACAGGGCCATATTCGATTTACGAGTGCCTCCTATCTCAAAACGAACCGGAAGTGCATTGCCCTGCACTTTTCTACACCGCGCTATACTTCTCCGCAGCGGTGCAGGCTGGCGCAGGTATATCGAATTAGACCGATGCAATCCCAATGAGCTGCCTTGCAATGTTTGTGAAGTAGAGTTATGAAAATACTCAATGAAGGTGCTTTTCGTTGCATGTCTTATTAATTATACGCCGTAACCCTTCTTCTCGAACAAGGATGACTTCTCTCATCGCTTAGATTAATCTCTTCCGATTTTATTTCCGTTATTTTAATAACGGAAATATTAATTCAAATTAATATAAATCGCGTGATTTATATTATTATAAATATAATAATATATGTTATTATATTAAATCGCGTGAATAAATAAATCGCGTGAATGGGGGTAAATATGAAATAACTGGTGTAAGGTGCAATATTTGCCCCATAAAAATATTTTGGACGTAACCTGTCAATTTTATCGAGTATTTAAAGGGGCACTAAAGAGGATTCTGCGATCGTCTATTCATAATCATAAGTTATTCTACGGGTCCTAAGCGTCCTTAAAATGCAAGCACTTACACTCACGCGACGCCGATTTTCCTGTTTAAAATGTGATGAATGGTCGGGACACACCACTTTCTGAGCGGAAAAATCCGCACCGAAAGTAATGTGTCCCGACATTTCATCACGTTTTTAACAGGAAAATCGGCGTCGTGTCATTGTAATTTTTAGATTCTTAGGATGCGTAGTGCCCGTAGAACTAGTCATGACCAATAACAGACGATCGTCGAATCCTCTTTATTGCCCCTTTAATTACAATTAAATTTAACGCAATCAGAAATACACAAAATCGGCTTAGCATTCCAGCACAACTTCACTTTTTGCAGATTTTAAAAAAAGGAAGCAGATTTAAATTTAAAATGACGATAAAATATCTAGTATTTTTATGGGAGAATTCGTTGTAGTTTGGTACAATAACGGCTTCCCTGTTCCACAAAGAACATGGATGATTCTTACAATGCACGTGGTTTATCCTGCAATTCCCGTCGGACACGGGTTTCAAAGAATACTGATTAGAAATATGTATTTCCCAAAGGTACTCTAACAATAGCGTTTTATATCATTCAATGTACACGCGTACATTACGTTTCAGGAACCAAAGTTCCAATGCGTCACCATTTGCAAAGCTCTTTTCTTTGACAAGTTGTTCTTTCTTCGTACGTGCGCTAAAAATAGAAACTTTAGAATTTATTTGTAATGAGCCTCGGAACTATACAGACAAAAAGGCTGTTTTACATAAAGAAATTATATTTCTCGCATTAAACCAACTTTTTTGAAGGCCCAAGCAAAGTACAGAGATTTCTTGTAAGCATTTTTTATTACTACTTCGTTTTTGCCTAGTAACGCAATCTTGACCCTTTGTCCTCTCCAGGATATACGGGCCAGAATATTCTAAGTGTTACTCCTGTTTGGGGTAAGCATGCTTCAAAAGTGTTCCTAGTGTCATCCAAAACACACTTGCTTTAAATTGGTCTTGTTCCCTTTTTAAAGAATTACGGCGAATACAAATCATCAGTTTTTGTTTCTACTTTTTTTTTAACATAAGTCGAAGAAGAACCGAATAATTGGTTCGTGCGCTCAAACTTTCTAGGGTGCTTGAGTTACGAAAAAGCTCTGGTTTACAATTTGGTATTCCCAATTTCGCAACATATTGCGCTTCTGGAGTTTCTAGTGTTTAGTATTCATTATTTTTAATTGAAATAACGGGTTGTCTGTTAGCGGTCACTCAATCGAAAAAAACGTATGCTCTTGTATTGACAGGAGGTACCGTGTTTTTGATATATATTTCATGCGTGGAGTGTGCGTATTGCGTTATTTCTAGGACCATCTTTGTCGACAGTATGTTTACTTTGAAAGAGTAAACTCTGCGTGTTTTCCTTTCTGAAGTATTTGCCATTCCTCTATGATACAAATGCTTCCTAGAATCGGATCTTTACTCCAGAAATGTTGAGGTCTGCGACAGGTTTTAGTAGGTGCCCTTAATGACATCTCGCTTGCAGTAAGTGGTATTGTAAAGTTTGTCTGACTCCTCTTTATTCTCCGCACAAATTCCGGTAAAAAAAAGAAAGAAAAGCAGTTCCATACACAAACGCGGAATGCTTTTGAATAAAAAAATATATTCTGCTTAAGTTTTTAGCTGGCAAGCAACCAAAAGGTGCCGATCAGATTTCCCGTTTCACACTTGCAATCCACATTTCCATCGCGAGTTTTCTAGCTTCGATAAACTGCGGCGTCTCTCACTCTTGTATCATGAACGGGCAGCCAAAGCACTGCGGAAGGCAACCATTG
>JAZHYW010067755.1:0-32736 GCA_037355805.1 Ixodes ricinus | reverse complement strand
CATGCACATGCCACAAACGTCCCGGTATACGTCGGGACTTCTTCCGATTTCTAAAAATTCATGGCCTTTTGCCCCAATGTTTGTAGCCATGCCCTGAAATATTTTTGCCGAAAAACATTTTTTGATGACGTGAGCGCGGTTTCCCAACTTTTAAAAAACAGCATGAAACTAGTGCATCACTCAATAACTGATGAAAAATCAGATTTTTAGTGAAACACCTATACCCGTTTCCACCTCAAGAACCATAGGAAAAAAAGTCCGGCTTCTCGCGGAGGATTACTAATTTTCGACCTTTAGGTGGAGATTGAAGATATATTTATTAGCATTCTGGAGTGGATACACGTTACCTTATCAAGGAGCTACCTGCTTTAAACTCCAAAAGCATTGTCTGTGCTTCCGACAACCAAATCTGGCGAGAAACTATCTCGCTGCGGCGTATGAACAATGCGGCAAAAAACTTACTGTTTTCTTTAAGGTGAAAACAAGAAAAGCAATATTTTTCTAAATTTGCACGTAATTTTCGGCTACACAACGTGAGTTAAGGCTGCGGTTCCTTTGAATCTTAAATATTTTTTTAAAAAAACTAAAAAAAATGTGAAATTTTTAACATCTTTGTTTATTTCATTAAAAAATATCTAACTGATCCCGGGACCTCAATATAACTTTTTACCGCCACGGCCTTGCAGGGTATATATAATCTATAAAACAAGTTTAAAATCACTCAATAAAATATTTCGCGGTAAACAAAAATCCTGGAAGGTGCAAAAAGTGTTTTTTGACGCATAAACAGCTGTTTATTTTACCCTGAGGTGGTCCAAGTAAAAATACAAAATATGGTGGGTTTGGAAGAACAATCGATAATCTTGATTCTGAAAGTTTAATCAGAGTAATTTATGTTTAAAGCGAAAACAATTTTTGAAGTTGAGCTCGCACCACAACCTGTATCGCTTCTAACGCCCTCTTCGCCGCACAGCACGCCACCTGCAAACGCATAGCTGACGCGGATTAGGTCCAAAGAAAGAACGGAGTTTTCTGCCGCTCCTGTCCGTGTTTGCCGGCTGCAAGGGAAGAAACGGCGGTATCGTGTACTATCGTTGGTGCCGCCAGCGCGTAGTAGTAGCTGGCCCGTTGTGCCCTTGTACCCGAGGGCGGTTCGAAACGCGATGCCTAATACGGGCGGCATCAGTTGAAGGAACCCTCCCAAAGGGAAACGCGATAATATCGTCGCGAAATCTAGCTGTCACGCACACTGCGATGAAAAGCGTATCTATTCAGCGACGCAAGACTTTGCCGTTTCAAAGCCGATTTAAACACAAACGAGGCGTGAGCCTAACTGCGCCCGTCATAACACCACATCGCCTCGTCGAATGAGATTGCCCGTTCACGGGGCTTTTGTGTTGCTGTCTACATCTGTCCTGACGTCGAGAAGAGAGGTGATTGCGATGTACGCAAGAAACAGCTAGCACTAGTGGATGCTCCAGCTGGCAGCGCTAGGCATTTGCTGATATCAAGACAGTGGAAAGGTCCACAGGAGGGCACAGCCGCAAAACGGTCAAAATAGGAAAAGCCACAGCAACGAGAGTAGAAAAACAGCTTCCCACCAAGATGCACCTGACAACTCGAGCGTCCCGCTTGACCTGCGTGATGCACACCGCGACACCGCCGCGACGCTTTGCCGGGCTCGACGGTGGCGTGCTGTGCAGAGAAGAGACGCAAGGAACGACACGCCAGGCTTGCGGCGCGAAAGCTCAACTTCAAAATGTTTTTTTCCTCTTTAGAACAAAATTACTTTAATTAAGCTTTCAAGAACAAAAGAAATAAACTCTTTTGGCAGCAGTCACCATGTTAGTATTTTCTTTTGCCACCTCAAGGCAGAATTGACGGCTCTTTAAACGGCAAAATGCAATTCTGCACAAATTTAGTTTTTGTTTTGTTTCTGCAAGATATTTAGTTGTACGGCCTGGAAACCTTTTTGTCTACAGTATACCTACAGGGCTGTTAATAAGAGTATTTACAGTCGCATCCAGCAAAGCCATAGTTTGTAACGACACTAAACTAAAATGCTAAATGCTCATATATTCCTTATTTCTTAAAGCTGGCTTCGAGCATACCAAATTTCATGACCATGATTCTTTTTACATAGCAACCAAATACCGTAGGGGTTTTAGGCAAAAATATTCCAGTGTTCCGTAGAAAATCTTACTTTTCATCAATTATTGAATGAGTCGTAGTTCCACCCCCTTTACCAGTTCTAACCGTCATCACCCCATGAAATTTGTTTTTCGTCACAAAAAATATGTTAGAGGCACCACAAACGCACGGTGAAGAGCCATCAATTTTATTTTAGGAATCGGAGGTGGCCGGGGGACCTTTGACATGCATGAGAAGTCCACGCCGCCTGATGCCGCCCATCGTTAACGCATCGCGTTTCGAGCCACCCCTGGGTACAGAGGACACAACGGGCCTGCTATTGCCAGCGCACTGGCGGCACCAACGATTATTACACGATACCCGCGTTTCTTCCCTTGCAGCCGGAAAGACGGACAAGGGGAAGCGGCAGAAAACTCCGTTCTCTCTTGGACCTAATCGCGTCAGCTATCGTCGCAGGTAGCGTGGCTGTGCGGCGAAGAGGCGTTAAGAAGCGTACGCTCAGGCTGTGGTGCGAGAGCTCAACTTCAAAAATTGTTTTCTCGCTTTAAACAAAAATTACTCTGATTAAAATTTCAGAATCACAAGATTATCGATTGTTCTTCCAAACCCACCATATTTTATATTTTAACTTGGATCACACCTCAGGGTGAAATAGACGGCTGTTTATGCGTCAAAACACACTTTTTGCAACTTCAGGATTTTGTTTATACATGATATCTTTTGAGGGGTTTAAAACTTTTTGATAGATTTTATACCTGCAGGGCAGCCGGTAAAAGTTATATTAAGTCCTCGGGAGCTGTTAGATATTTTTTAATAAAATAACAAAACGCTAAATTTTTCAAGTTTTTTTAGTTTTTTAAAAATATTTAAATTAAGCAAAACTTCACAAGCTTAACCACATTGTAAGTCGAAAGCCGTGCAAATTTAAGAAAAATATTGCTAGGTATTTCACTAAATAGCTGATTTTTCATCAATTATGAAGTGCTGCCCAGTTTCACGCTGTTTTTAAAAGTTCAAACCGCGCTCACGTCATAAAAAAAAAATTTCGGCAAAACCATTTTAGGGCATGGCTACGGACATTGGGGCAAAGGCCATGAATTTTTTTTTTCGAAATCGGAAGGGGTCGAAATGCAATGTCTGGGACGTTTGGCATGGAATGACCCACAAATTAAATTAGAGGTTCAAACCTTGAAGTACAAAATAAATGAGGGGTTGCATACTTCAAGTAAAATACTAAGTAAAGGAGAGGTTATATGCTTGAAGTAGGGAGTAAGTACACCGGGCACAATGTCTACTTGAGTTAAGGTACTGTAAATACAAGGTACTTTCAAAGTAACATAGAAATACTTACTTTTTAATACACCTTTCATGAAGTGAAGAGCATGACATCAGCCCCTTAACTTCCGTAAGCAATCTTCATGGAGGAGCTGCCCTCCCATACGCCGCTCACCCTTAAGCTGAGACTAGAAGCTCTGCCTATAGTGCAAGCCTAGCTGGCTTCTGCAGTGCTTTGGTTGTGCGGTCTGCGTGTTCACACTTGTGCTAGCAAGGGCAGAAAGCTCACGCTGAATGGTAAACGGTGAGTGCATTCTATAACCTCCCGCTCGCACTGATTGAGTGAGCAGAAGGCAGTTCAAATGCTTCAGAAGAGGTTCCCCGTCACAAACAGAGAAATGTGTTGTCTGCTCGGGTTTCTGGTGAGAGAATATCCCTCCCAGTATTGCATTAGACTCAACAAAGCATTGTTTTGTGATACAAATTTAACGAGAACAAATTTGGGGAATGTACTTTGAAGTTAGAGTTGTGCTTTCCTCATAAAGTACGAGAAAAATACTTAGAGTGTAAGTACCGATCTCAAAGAATGTACTTCAAGTAAAGTGCAAGTTTTCTAGCCTACTTGAAGTAGTACCTTAACTCTTTCCTGACTGCGTCCATAGGCCATCGATACACCGGTAATCGATGGTTTCCTAGCACCGTCAAGAAACTAAATTTAGTGCAGAGAATTATGTTTCACAATCTCGTGGATAGCCATAAAAAAACTCTAGTTTCGGCTTCAACGTAGGTTGAAGCTGTATTGCAAGCTGGTGTGCCGTCAAAAATAGCAGTGGGGACGGTGGTTGCACTTGTCTTACATGGCTAACTGCTTTAAGGGTGGCGATATACTCAAATACTATACGAATTCGAATCGAATAGCAAGCTCCCGAATTATTCAATTCACGAAATGAATTCCTAGTATTCGGTCACTCAAATATTCAGCCAAAGACGCACGATCGGCGCGGAGCTGACAAAAGAACCGTTTTTTCTCCCGATATTAGTGCTGTGATGTTAAGAGAGACCATACGAGAAACACCTATGGGTCCTACCATTCCACAAAAATCGAACGACAGGTCCGAAAAAATGAAAGTAACGAACGCCGCAAACTTTGTAGCGCTGAAGATTTACTCATGACCGTGACTCTAACCTTGAATCACAACCGAAACATCCCGTTTGCGCTGCTTCCAGGGAGAAATTGTTGGGAGGCTGGAATTCCGCGCCATGCCTAATTCTTTCTCACGAGTAAAGCCCCTCGTTCTCAAATTGAAGCGCCGATGTAAACACACTTGCCACACTCACAGAAATCGGCGACTGCAAGAGACAAAAAGAAAACCACGTTAACCACGCCGATGAAACTATCCGAGTTGTTGTCGTCCTCCTTTCAGAACCGCAAGCCGCGAAGTCTGATTCGGAACGAAACAGTGTGCCCAGATTTGAGAGGGTTTCAACCGTTCGAATACACCAATCTCACTAAGCGTCTGCGCATGCGTGACACCGCCACAACTTCAGTTCACAGGAGGCAAACGGCAGTGCAGGAGGTGGTGTCTGGGCTGTCTCGGCTCCACTCGCGCAGAGCTCCAGCGAGGTTGTCACACGTTCAGAAAGACTCAAAGATCTCTCGATGCATGGCGACTGCGGGGCGTAGCGAAACTGGCTGGTGAGATTGAAGGTGATGAAACGTGAGAGCGTCGATCGGCAGGCGTCGTCGCTCTTCCGTTTGCGCCTTTCCACGTGACAACACAACACGTGCGCACTTACGAACGACTCATGTGCGCAGGAGCCGTCTCCATGTTTTCAGTGTCGCTGGCTCCCTCTTTTAAATCTAGGTTCTCTAAAACAGGGTAGATAGACGGAGGAATGGCTGCATAGCGGTAGTTGGACGGTGACTGCGTTTCACCTAACCGCATGTTTTTATTTTACTTCTAGATTATATTGTTTAGGCTTGTTTGCTCAGGTTTAACAGCTATTTGTTTATTTATATAAAGTAAGATCCCAGGTGCTCTTTTTCTCCCTTAAAATTGAGACCAAATACGCAAATGCCCCTTTTCTGAGATATGCAAATATAAAAAAGGACATGTCACGGTGTTAGGCTGTGCTTTTAACGAGAAAGCAAGGGACGCGTGGCTGTAACTTTGGGTTTTTGTATGCCTTAGTGTAGATAGATTATGTTTGCATCATGAAATTGGATCTTTAGTGCCCAACGTCCATCAGCAGCTGTTTTTCTTTTTTTTTCTTCTTTTTTTTCTCTTCAGAATTTTTATACATTTGAGCTTTTGTTCCTTACGAGATGCATATTCTGCACCAGGTGATACTTGCATGTATAATATAATCTCATTTACAGCATACTTTGAAAATGTCTACAACAAACTCACTATTCAATATTCGATTCCATATTCGGGTTGTTTTTTCTTAATTCGAATTCGGTATTCGATTCGATAACTACTATTCGGTATTTGGCATCCCTAAACTGCTTGTATCAGTCTTCGTAACAAAGATTGCATTATTTACATAATTCAACTGTATCACAGCATATTTGCTGGTTAGACCACAGGACCACACTTGAAATAGGTAATGTTATAGGTATAGCATAACAGATGGTTGTCGGTAAGCATCACTCTAATTTCCCAAGGCTGTTCTGAGTCAAGGCAGACTGTTTATGTTCCCTAACAAGGCGTGTGCCAAAATTCTAAACATGAGGGAACTGCAACTGAGTAGAACACAAGGAAAGCATTCTCGCTGGGTATGTGAGGTGTATACTATCTGTGGTTAACCAATATAAGCATTCCTGTGTTGAAAAGGACACGTGCAGGGAAGCCAAGTCTCCGACGAACTGAAAATAGACAACGTCAGTTAGAGTACACTAACGTTTGAAGTAATAGCGTGGGTGGGGCACAATTTCTATATTCTGAATTTTTCTTATTTGTCGTCTAATTTGACATAGCTGCACAAGTTTAGACATTAATACACCTTCCGTACGTACACTGTAATTTCAAGAAATAAAATCTGAAAATCTTTTCCTCCCGACATCTGTTTCTTTAAAAGAACATCTAATTAACCACATTGTGATGTTTCATATTGCTCCATACGCATGTTAGTTAGGAAAATAAAAGCACTTGCACTTGTCCTTCTAAAATTGGCTACTTTTCCCGTGGTCAGGAGAGAGTCACATGGTACAAATGTACTTGGAGTACTTCCAACACTGCTAAGCAGGCTACGCTTAGGACTAAGGACATTCCAGCCATCTTGTCACATGTGTACCACGGTTGCCAGCTTTGTTTGAAATTGCAGGAAGTACTTCTGTCCTCCACAAACGCTAGAACGGTCCGCAACAGAGCAAAATGGTATCGCTCGAGCTTCCTGACACCGTGGCTCAAGGATCAGGAAATCAGATTTTTCTAATCCTACCTATATACAGTCAACTTCGTTAATATAAACTCGAGGGGGCCGAAAATTTGTTTGAATGAAGCAAAGCTTGAATTATCAGGAGTTTCCTCCCATAGCGTACGCATAAGATTGGACCTGCATGTTAGTTTGAATTATCCGCAAGTTAGAATCTAAGGAGTTTGAATTAATGACAGTCGACTGTATCTACAGTTGCACCTGCTCTGCACTAGTTGTATATATGGTGCCCTCAAACACGTCTCCGACCGGTGTGTTTACCAATATCAAAGAAAGTGGTCCCTCGATTTCCGCCTCATGACGCTCACGTAAGCATCACGCCCTCCGGCCTCGATCCTCACAACTGCCGCAGCTGCGGTGGTAGATGTATCAGACGCCTGCTCCGTTGCAAGTTGCTTTTCAGTTTGACGTCTCCATGAAGTTTCTGCAGCCAGGAGTTGGGATGCCGCGATTAAGAACGACGCTCGCATTGGCTCGTGATTTTCACCAGTATTCCGCGACCAACCGTCAGGATTGCGACGTAAGACGACATGACATTCCGGCTTCCGCGACGTCATTTGTTGCTACTTCGGGGACCACGCGACGCGGTGGTTAGGATAGGACCATTGACTCTATTGTAGTAGGTTGATCGCGGGATCAAGGTCCGCCTTGCCAGGGCGAGACGTAACCTCGATCCCCGGCAAGGTTGTTCTCATACAACGAAACTTGTTTTCCTGAATGTCGGCAAAATTCTAGGTACAAATATCAAAAACGTTAGAAAAATACCGATCATTCTTAAATCAATATTTTGCGGGTAAGGGTCCACGGTTGCAAACTTTATTGGGCATAAACATTGATGTGGTTCAGTGAGACGAGAATCGCCGAAAGTCATTGTGGAGTCGCTCGCGATCTCAAAGTCATCAGAGCTTAGCAGACAACAAGTTAGAAGGCCTTTACTGGGGACGCTGCTTTCAACACCTGTGCAAGTACTTTTGGTGCAAGCTTCGCTGGAACTGCAGTGAGGGCTTCTGCGTACCTGCAAAGTCTTCCATATTACCCAAAAGATTCTTGAATTTGGACCATTTTGTGCGGTTGTATGATTAAAAAAAAATCTTTCGGAAGACGCAAATTATTTCCCCCCCCGCACTTAGAGCTTTTGCCATCGCAACAAATCGCAGCAGTGGTAGCGAGGCTAAGCTGTATCTCGCCAACATCAGCAGTGCATACAAATGTAACGAAGTTATCTTCATGTAATTTTGTTGTCAATATTTATTTATTTTTTAAACGCTGCCCCCCCTTCCGGATTTGGTTTCTCCGAACATGGCAGGTATGCTTCTGTGACAAAATACAACTCTGTGCGCGTTTTCATTTGTTGAACGTGTCATGTATTTAGCAACTAATCCAACCGACGCCGGCACATTGATTTTTTAAAAATTGGCGTTCGAACGCTTCGACGAATACTGATTCAATCTCCAAACACCCGATTTAATGATCGCAGCACATCATAAAATATTCGCCTTCGAGTACTGAGTACAAGCTTCAATATTCCAATCTTTGTGTGTTCTTCTATAGACTTGTAGTTGCCTGGTGTCAAGCCACTGTGTCAAGCAATGGGCGCCAAGGGTGCCACCGATGGGCCCCTGATCCGCGATCGAGCCTACTACAACAGAGATCAGTCGATAGGACGCTAAACACACCAGTCAAAGACTTGTTCAAGGCGTCATAGCACTAGCCAAACCGACCGGGGGGCCCACAAGACAGTTGGAGGGGAGGGTGTTGAAATCGAGTGTCAACAAGAGCGTAGCCTATTTGGTGGCTGTGGTCCAGTCGAATTTCAGTAATTCCGACTTGCTGCATTCTATCTTTTGGTGCGTTCAAAGTATCGGCGTGGTTTCAGCAGTTTTCATGCTGACTTGAGCTTTGAGCACCCCAAACCGAGCGGTTGTTTCGGTCATTTGTCGGTATTGCCACTGCGCGCTTTAAGTCGATTGGTACAAATTGATTTGTGACCCTTGATTGGCTATATTAATGCCAACACATATTGCAAAAGGAAAGATGTGAGGCATCTCAATTCAAGTTGCAGACACAAACTGTGTTCTAATTTTTTTCTTTGGGGTGGGGTATTGATAATGTTGATGTGTGTAGTAGGCTGCACGTGGCACATCTGAAGTAATGAAAATGGCTGATTATTGGGAATTTTTTCGCAGGTGGGTACGTAACAAATAATCTAAAAGCTCTTGGTAGCTACGGCTTCTCATATTCGAGTAACCCCAATCCAGTTCTCTCACTATCGAGCCTTTCTGGAGGAGGTATTATTTCTTCTGCCAGATGGGGCTTTTGCATGCTCTGCTCCAGGTATAGTATACCTTTCGTTGGTGGGGCACCCTCAACTATATAGAGATTCAGACCTCGGAATCCTTTACCCATCTTGCCGGTCTCGCAACAAAGCAGTTAAGTGCATCAAACACACTGGAAGAAAAGTGGGAGTGTCTGGCTTAGGGTCACATATCAGCGCATGTCCCAGCAAAAATTGCTCAAAGTAGAAACCCACATTCTATTTTCAGCGGTGACGACGGCGGTAAACCTTGTCGCACTGCTTTGCAGCTGATTCCTGGTGAGCTGTATGGACCACTGATGCTGGTCTTCACCATGATCACCCTGCTGCTCTTCGGGATGAAGTCCTCGGGTCACACAGTGGTGAGTGTGTCACTAAATTCCCAGGAATCATCGATCAAGGTTAGGTTTCGCAAACAAAACGCTGCCAAGTAATACAACAGGGAGACGGGAAAGAGCGGGGTCAGAGCTGGGGCACGTGCAACCGCAAGAGACGCCAGGGATGCAGGCTCTGGGTGCTCCACTGCCACCGGAGCGCTGGCTTTGGTGGCGTTTTCTCAAAGACGCTATGCACGAGGACGTTCTACGCCATCGAGTGCACGAAATGCTTACCAGGTTCATCCACGCAGCATCACCGTTAACACAGTACATCCTGTATTTCATGTGGCTTTCGCCATGATAGTGGGAGAAAAACTCAGTTTTAGCAATGTGGGGATTGATTATTTTATATTTTGTTTGGAAATATTTCTAAACATTTTTTTATATTTTGTGTGGAAATATTTTACGGTATGAGAACTTCTGAAAATCAATATTTTTAAAGAATTGGGGCTTATCAGTTATTTTCCTGGACATGAGCAAGACCAACGTCCCGCGCTTAGAAAGATTAAACCTTGCACTATTTCTGCTATGGTCAAAAAGTTAACGGGACGGTAAGGGGA
Source organism: Ixodes ricinus (assembly GCA_037355805.1). NCBI lineage: Eukaryota > Metazoa > Arthropoda > Arachnida > Ixodida > Ixodidae > Ixodes > Ixodes ricinus. The sequence continues at coordinate 22,621 of JAZHYW010067755.1, read as the reverse complement.
TCTTCGAACGCATCGTCGATTAACAGTTGTGTCGTTTTAAGGCTTGGGCTTGTAAAACTTTCTCGTGTGTGTGAATGTGAGTTGTTTCATGGTTCCCAGACAGTATATTTGAAACCTGATTTTGAACATCCACACTTGTTTGGAAACTGCAAGGGTCCGATAACGATGTCAAGCAGCAGATCTTGGCAACACTTGCACTCCCACTGTGCAGTGCTCAGCGGCAAACTATCATAAAAGAAACTTACCTCAAGTAAACCTTTTGAAAGAAATACAACCAATGCCCGATTATCTTCCTCAGTTTCGAGCAACTCGACTCTGCATTGCATCAAGCAACCAGGGCCACTGTCTTTGGGATAAACTACTCACTGGTCTGGAAACTTTGGTGGCTTCCGTCCTAGTGAATTCTAGTCACCACAAATGGTTGATTTATGTAAGAGTTAAAAAGCTTTGAAAAAAGCCCGCAAAAGTCTTTACAAATTGTGGCATTTGACATACTTTCTGCCTTTCAATTAGTCTGAAACAATATGACCCCTGAGTCTCTACGAGCATGTTCACGGCGTTTACAATTGTCCGCATCTTGCGGGATCTGTGGGCTTTCTTACAAAAGAGAGACAATTCTAGCAACTTTTCTTCACAGTGGCTTCTCCAAATCCACGTCCATTTGTTAGGTTTTCTAGGTGATGTGATTGATTCGCATGCATAGCTTCGGCAGCACACCTTTAGTGCTTCACTTCGTCCCTAGGGAAAACTTCCCATAGCGTGACGAAACAATTTTTAACGAGGGCAATCTGCTGCCGCTTCCAGGATATGCTGCACCGACTCTCAAGGTAAGGCGGCAATGCGAAAGAATTAATAAAACTTACCTGACTTATCTTGAAGTTAGTCTTTTCTTAAGATTTTTTATAATCCGTTTGTATGTTGTTGGGCTAGTTGGGTTTGCATGCTATGAGGATTAAGGGCAGATATGGCCTCGGAATCCCAATTTTTTCAGTAAAAAGCTTTTGAACAATTTCATATTTGTGTTCATTAACTTTCAAAAACAGTTTCAGAAACTTTCATTCATGGAGCATGCAGAATCTGTCTTACTGAAAATTATTTTCAGCATGCCGGTAGCTCTTCGAGTCAGCAACAAGCACATTTTTACAATAGATCTGCTTCACGTGCTCGTTTTTATTGTGGCCAGAACATCTCATCCTCATTGGAAGTGCCACTTACTTTCGATTTAGGCTGTAGGAGCTCCCAAGCTTGGAAGCATCAATGGCCAGGAGTCCTTCATACATCCAAACAGAAAAATGCATGTAAATATAGTATGACCAATCCTATTGGTTGAGACCTGAAACGGGGCTTAAGATTGGTCCTGCCTGGTGACGTGATATTGTTTTACCTTCACCAGTGTCCTTTTGATAGTAGCTTTCACTTCAGATCATATTGCCATTTTCCCACTCTTCCTTGATGTCATTTGCCTCTTATTTCTCGGCAGTTTATCTGTCAAAGAATCTGTCAATGAAGAAATGAAAGGTGGTAGCTATTGTCAGGGGAACAACGAAGTTCCAAAGAGGAAGGTGCTACCTATGCTCCAGATGAATGTTGTGTGGCTGGAACTTGTGCAAAATAGAGGAACCTGAAGTTGAAACTTCAATTGCATTTTTCTCGGTTTCATTTTTTGGGAGGAGACGTATGAGGGAATGTATCATTTGACACTTCGAAAGTGTAAGTACTTCACTCAGTGGAATCCTGAACTGAAATTTCCTGAGAAACAATAAGCTACTGATAATTTGAAAAAAAAAAGAAAAAACTCAGTCCTTCATGATAAAAACTGAATATTTTAAAACACAAACATATTTGTAAATTTGTTGTGCTCTTTGAGTGGTATTCTTTTTCTCTACAATCACATTTTCCACAATTAATTTTAACCTTAACTAGCACTACCGTAATATCCCGAGTCATCGCCCAGCCCTGCTGCCGCCTGAAATTTGTAAAAAGTGTGAGAGGGCCATGTGTCAGTGGGCAAGCACGAAAAGTTTAGAAAAAAAAATAAAAGCTAAAACACACCCACTTTTTGTACATACATATTTGAGCGCAGCTGCACAAGAGATACATTAAACTCAAAACTTGAATAAGTTTCATTGTTTAGTGCAAGAACTATTCATGAAAGAGTATTTTACTCTCGCAAAGTTTGTTGCTTGCATACGCGTCAATGAACACCGCCGATCGGCATACAGCGCAAATGCTTGTTTCATAAAGGCACGTTTCGGACACCGCTTATGCTCTTTTCGTTAGTAAACAAAAGAAAAAAAGGAGTCAACAAGAAAATAGAACCAACCGGGCACAACGAGCTGAGCGAGCAAGCGAACGAAAGAAGTGACGAAGAGTGCGTCAGGCCAAGTTGTGCAATTTTCTTATAAGTCAATTGGCGTATGTATGTTTATACAGCCTGAACTTAGTCTGCCTCAACAGGCGACTTGTCTCTCAGCTGTAGATGAGAAATTTAGCCAGTGCAGTACAAACCGCTGACCTGAGGTCTTTAACGTGCACCACGCAGTAGTGATACACGACCTCACGCCGGTGCGAGTGCTCATCCAGACTCGAAACGGGCAGGGGTCGGGACTGAACCCAGTATCCCTGGGTTCTGCAGCGCAACAACCTTGTTTGGTGCATACACGCGTGCATCCGTGCACGGCGTGCTATCAACGTGGGAGAGCTTGAAATGTAACCGAACGCTTTACAGACGCGTGTGTGGCATTCCAGTAAATCTTTATTGATCGGTTGACTTTGTTTCAAACATTGCACAACCTTGCCAACCGCGGCCGCGACGTTCTGGGAGAAGGAGCAGGTTCGCGGTGGGCCGTAGTTCGGTGGAGATGGACTTTTGACCTTACACTCCGCGGTTACACTCTGGGATTTGGGCTGTCACTGATCTCGCTGATCCCTGAATGGGTTACCGCTTGTGTTACTTTTCCCTTTTTTTTTTTGTTTTTCCGAACAAACTTTTTTGTAAGCTAAATCAAGTTTTATTTTGTTACCTTTCCTCATTTTCCTTTCACACGCATGTACGCCGACTTCAAGTCGCAGAAATCGGGGAGGAGATGCATAAACAATGTGAAGTGTCTTTCCCTCCTTCGCTTTACTTTGTCACAGACGTCCTCGAACCCTAAGGTCCGCGGCTGCATCATTTGGATAGGATGAATGCTCGCGGATCGCGGAGTCCACATTGGGGTATTTGTAGGAGTGGGCGCTCACTTGGTGTTTTTTTTTGCAAATTGATATTTGCCCGAAACGTGGGGTGGGTGATGGCTTGGGGATGGGCCATGACTTGGGACATAACAGTATATGGGTATTCTACTTCACATTAAAACAAAAAGTTTGTGAATTGCAAATATTATTTTTGTTTAATACATTTCCTATTGAAATTGCTTTTTTTTTCTGGAGCCTGATAAGCATAGCATGTTGTTGAATTGTCATGTAAGGCTAAAAATGTGGATTTTATCATTTCCTAATGTGGAGCGCAAGTTTGTCTGCTTCTTGCGCAGAGGTTGCAATGGTGTGAGATTGCTGAGCTCTTATTGGCTGATTTGAAAAAAATTGTGGGTAGGCCTCAAGGCTTCTAGCATTGAGATCTACCCACTATCCTTTCAATCCAAGCCAATCCAAACTCTGCATTGTTCTGATGTCACCGCAACCCCTGCGCAAAATGCAGACGACCTGCTCTCCACAGAGGGCTTATTTCACCCTTAAACTATGAGTAAATTTGGTGAAGGATTCAAATGTTGACCTGCTCAGGCTGTATCCCTGGATTAAAGCACACAAAAGAATGTACAATTAAAACAAACTTATACTTTTGTTTTCACTGCTAGGACAATTTTAAATATAAATTTGCAAAAAGTTTTTTTTTTGGTGAAGACAGCAGTATGATAGAGCATGTTCTTTGCGTTACAAACTTTCCAAATGAGATGGCAAAAAAACAGACTTGTCTCTTAACGTCAAGGTGTTTAATGTTGCCACAATCAAGTTTAAAATAGAGAAGTGGTTCTGCTTTCTTTGCCTCTCCATCATTTGCCTCAAGCATTTAACACATTGTCGGACCTTATACTAGGTACTTCTTGAAGAACATAGTCTGTATGTCTGCTTTTCTTTGCAGCAAGCACGAAACTAATTGTGGCAGTTTTCAAAGAGAAATAAAGTCTCCACTCGCAGCAGTGCCCCGTATTGAGTATTTTAGTCCAATTTTGACATTTCGACTTGCTTTATGCAGATCACATTCTCTGCTTCAAACATATTCTCCTTCTTATTTGCTGGTCTGCTTCTGTAAACTGCAGTGAATGGCCATCAGAAAGGTTCTTTTATGAGTCAAACGTCTCACACGAGATTAGCCATTGGCTTTCATGCAGGCCCTGCCTGAGAGGTCATGTCACTGGGTGTGCCAATCTTTCCATGTGGGGTCAATGATTAGCTTTCTTATGTGCTGTGGGGAAGAGAACCAACTCTCGAAAGGCCTCTTGTTTATGGACAGTGCAAGCTGTATGTGTACTTTGGGGTGTTCATTGGCCCATTTGAACGGCGAGCAGTCTGTTTGGTCATGCAGAGTGATTGGTTTTGCACTGCAGAAAGAAGGCACCCTGATGGGCACCGCGTTTGGCGTCAGCTTTGGCTACTGGCCTCAAGGCGGATCGGCCCTGGTTCGAGCCGGCTACGTGAGCAGCACACGCACTCTCCTTCCTCCAAGTGCTTTCTCTCATGGTAAGGATTGTGATAATCATTAATTTCATCATACCTTGAACAATTTAATTTTTACTAATTTCGCAAATCGCCTACGATTTGTGAAAAATATGTCCTCAAACAATTAGCCTTGCAAACAATTCAGGCATAATGTCTACCTAAAAGCTACATTGCGATGCTGTGCTTCCTTGAGCAGCAATCTAACTATAGAGAAAACATGCGTACAGAAGTTCTCGCACAATCATTACATACATTCTTAACATAATTATCTAAAGTAGTATTTGAAAATATAATGGTACAATAAGCTAGAATTCCGTACCCTAAAGTGTGGTAAGCTGGGCAAGTTTGTGTGGAGACAAGATGAACAGTACAGCGACACCAAGACAAGGACAGAGAAAAGGAACATGCATGACATACAAGCACTGACTTGCAACTGAATTTGTACACAAAGGGAAGAAGAAAAGGCGTGGTTGAAAGTCTACGCAGTGCGTGGTCACATGCCCGCTACACCATTCAACTGCAATGTCTTTGCCCCATACGGCAATCTAAAACAAGGTTCCTGTTTGAAGCAGTGTCACTGATGAGTGGTTAATGCAGCAGTCCCCCCAAGCTGTTAATGCAATGCGCTTCCAAGACTTTTGCGAGTCGTCATGTCTCGATAATGTCCAATTATTGTTGTGCCTTTAGAATCGGAGTACACGAGCAGGAATTGCAATGAACAGGAAGATGACTGCCCACCGTAGATTTCAGTAAACGATCATGCTCGAGAAGACAGTCATTTAGGCGCTGGCCGGTTTGGCCCACATAGCTTCTGCCACACATTAGTGGATTCTGTACACAATGCCAGTTGAACACGCACACAACAGGTGGCTGTGGCGTTTCTGGTACTTGGCTTTTAAGGTTTTCAGCTATCGAGCTTAACCTTGGAGCAGATTTGCACTAGTGATGGACCGAATCTGCCGAACTTCAGATTCGGCAAAGTTGCAAAATGTCAACTTTTGAAGAAAAGTTTGGCAAAGATTCGCAAAAATTCGGGTAAATGTTCGTGCACGCCGCGAGAACGCGACGGAGCAGAGCCATGGATTGCAATGGACGCCCGTACGGTCGTGGCGGTTACCATCGCGGCAGTGTAGTACAACCAGACGGTTACGATGAGGTGAAGTAAGCATACACGGTAACTGTGCGTTTGTGAGCGTAGTGTGTTCTCGCCAATATTTTCTGCCTCAAGAATAGAAGATCGACCATTAATTTACGCAGGTCCACTGCGCAAGTTACAGATGATGCGTGTGCATTCTGAAACATTGAAACATTGGCCGACAATTACTCTAAAGCACTTCTCGCAATTATAACAATTCTGTTTTCTGCCCAGGAGTAGTGTGTTCCAAAACAAAATAATAATGATTTTTCAATTAGTGTTATTTCGCGGTTTTCATGTATCTGCATAAAACTAAACAGAACTATAATGCTCGACGTTGCACATCCGGCATTCTTAACTCTTCCTATCTTCCTAAACGCTTGTGTGTGTCCTCACCAGAAAATGGCATTTTAAAGGTTAAAGCTAGATCGCTGCAATATGGGACGCGCACTTTCATGCAAAGTTGACGTCAGGTGACTCAAATCGAAAAACCTGCATATTTACAATATTATTATTATCTCTTCTGGTGAAGGCTCAGCAACCGTTGTATTCGTTTCCGCGCACAAGGTGCGACTCTCAGAAATGCAAGAACGCAGCGCTATTGCCTTAATTTTATCAATGTACACCAAGGACTGGTTGATGTTACACACACAGTACCGGCTTGCGCTGATGATGCCTCAAAACCGAAACTCGTAGGTGATTCGTGACTGCGCCACGCTCGCATCTACCCAACCTCGTTGTCACGCCACTTCTGCAAGGAGTCACTAAAATTGCCTGTAAACACAAAAAACGACACCGATACAATTATCTTGTAGAATATCACCTTATTTAGTAATAACTATGTCAATATGCATTACATGTTGCATTTAAGTTAAGAAAAAGAAACATAAATCCTTTTTTCGCCAGAAAAAACGAAATATCAACGTTGTCTGGTAACAATGTATTTTTGCCGAATCTTTGCCGAATCTTTGGAAAGTTCGGAAAAGTTCGGCTTTGCCGAATCCCAAGATTCGGCGCCGAACTTTCGATTCAGCAAAAGTTTGGCCCATCACTAATTTGCACCATTCTTTTAAGAGCTGAAAACGCCACCGGCACGTCATACCTCTTGGCTGCTCTTTTTAAATTATGCTATGTTTTCTGCATATACAGTTGAACCTCGATTTAACCAAGTCACGCGGGATCCGTTAATTATTTCAGTAAATCGGCACGTCGTAAAATCGAGAAGGGAGACCTTGCGCATAGGCTGCGCGAGGAATTCAAATTGTTCGTTAAATGGGGAAATTCGTAAAATCGGGTTTCGTGACATCGAGGTTCAACCGCAAGGAAAGAACCACAATTCGTTTCTGGTGGTCTCCAGGTTTGCTTCGCTGACTCCCTTTTGCCTTGCGCACCAAGGCCCCCACCACCCCGTTTAAAACCTGTGACGGGAAGCTTGATGAACATTGTCTCTCAATTTTCAAAACTATCTTGGATGCTGTGAAGTAGGGACTTCATAAGCGCAGACGCAAGTATGGGAATCGAAAAGAGGTAGTGTTGCATGGTAAACAAATATAAAAAAGATTAAGCTATGGTATAGCAAAAATTAATATGGAAATAAACTTTACGGAGATGCTGATCAGAGTCAATGGCACTATTTTGAAGAATCTTATTCAGAAAAACTACAAAGCTCCCTTCTCTTATTCAAATGTGAAACAATATAGTTTTCTGATAGAGTGGTTTCATTGGAATCGAACATGTTTGGTGGAGGGGTATTTCGATTTGCCTAAAAGAATATATTATTCCTAGCCCCATTTCCACAATGAACAAAACCACTTTTTGAAATTTTTTATCAAAAATTTTGAAGTGGATCAGCCGAAATTCTACGTTTAGGCTGCTTAATTTCTGTACCCAGTTCTTTTGGTTGTTAAAAATAGCTCAAAATGAAAATACAATAAATTTTCTCGTAAATGTGTGACACTTGGCCTATTTTGTCTTTTAAACTAAACTGCTTTGGTGCATTTTATGCCAGAAATAAAAAATGCCAAACAATGCATCTTTGTTGTTTTGGTGACATATTTGGAGCCTCATATCTTAAGATTCATTATACATTTTGCTTATTTAATACCATACCCAACAAGTCTATGCATATGCTATCGAGTGGTACCACTTTAGTTTATTTTCACGGAATAACTTTATAAAATTTTTAATCAAGTAGTAAATGTAGCCATTATTTGAGCCTGCATTATTCAAAACTGTCATTTTTTTGTTTTCTTGTTTTTTTATATATTGTTTTCAATGATGTTAACTTGCAGTGCACAGTTAATCAAAGTTCCCCTTTTTGTTGTATTTTTCTGTAGATGTGTTTCCAACGCACATACCTACACCCGAATAGGCAAAAAGGTAGTTTCTCAAATAAAACTGTTTTTTTTTTAAACAGCCTGGTTGGGACACGCGGGGCAAAAATGACTTTACGTTAAAAGAAAATTTTTAGAGCAATATTGACAGCGTAGATTTATTTCAAATTTTGCACGCAAAGTTTATCGTCATGGAATGGTCATACACTTTTTCCACCTAAACGAGATGGTCATACACTCTCTCCACCTCAACGAGATGGCCAAGCCAATCCACCCTCCCTCACGCGCACAAAATGCCAAGAGAGAAAAAAAGTGAAAAGGAGGTGATCAACTAACCGCGTCTCGCGCCGTCAATATTCCTTGCAGAAAAAGATGGGGTCGAAGCCTTAGGGGCCAGCGTTCGTATGTCCGTCCCTGCGTCCGGCGTCCGGTGCTCCTCCTCGTGAGCTCACGTGCTCACGCCGTGTACAGCAAACGAAAATTTAAAAAAAAAAAAAAATAATGAAAAAAAAAATTGTTTGCGCAGTCGACAGGATTGAACCTGTGCCGGGAGACCCCAATGGATTTCTAGTCCATCGCCTTAACCACTCGGCCACGACTGCGGGATGCGTAGGGGCTCCTGAGATGTGGTAGTAACTCAAGAGCTGGGGTTTCTGTCCATGGATGAAACGTTGCATGTAGCCACTCAACGTCTATACAGGAGAGGGCGCTGCGGTCAGAAATGCGTATATAATCGCGTTAAACTTGCATGCATCTGGCTCAGCGTTCATCGAACGGGAGAGCGCTGCGGTCAAATAAATGCGTATATAACCACGTTCCACTACCACACATTCTCTTTCTGACGCGGACTTTGTTGACTTAGGCGGTGGAGAGTGCGTTCCTGCTGGCTTCTAGCGGATCCAAGCTGATCCGCTTAGAAGAACGCCTGGCTCTTGCATTTCACCGGCCATAAAAGCAGCAAAAATGAAGTCGAAACGCATACTCCGAACTCGGCACTACCTATGAGCAATAAAAAAAATCAGCACCAGCAGCACCTACCTATGAACAATAAAATCAGCATCATCAGCACCACCAGAGCCTACTTCGCCCCAATCAACATCATTCAACCACGTGGAGATGTGGTCATTTTTTTGCCTAATATTTATTTTTTTACATGCTTTTTTACAAGCTGTTTAAAAAAACTTTCTTTTTTTTTTTTAGTGGCAAGGTATTTATGCTTTTTGAGGTTTTTATTCAAGCATGACCTATGTGCCCAACTACCCAGACCACCTTTCAGGGCTCAAGATTCAATTCCTTTCAGCCCCAAAACAGCCTGTTGAGAATTGGCCGGTTTCAGTCGCACTCACTCTCTTTTCAAGGTCACATGGCATTCCCTATACTATGTGTACCAAATATGTTCAAGGTGTCATCTAAGGTACACATTCAATGCTAAAGATAGAAAGAATATAAAAACCCAATTTTTGTGGCCTCTAGAAAATTGCAAATGCGTTGATAAAAAAATGGAGCACAGATTACAAGTATTTGTACACGCCACTTCAATATAGCTTAATGCACCGCAGGCCCACCGACGTGATGGCGGCGCATAAAGGACCAACGCTAAGTGAGACAAACGTGGTGCCACTACTCAGAACTGTCGTTCGTGGCATCGGCCAATCAATCTTCAAGCACAGAACATTGAGCGATGAAATATAAGTACAAAACAATAGCAGGACAAACGCTGTATGCAACTTCGTCAGTCATTGTCTGCTTTGTACGCTGGACAAGCGGAGAAAAAAGAAAAAAATGTGGTAGGGTAGCCACGCGATTTCCGGCATCTCTTTTCCTTACTTCTCCTCCTCCTCGGTACACGTTGTCCACGTGGCGGCTACGAGCTATGCTCATGTTTCGGTTTCAAGCAGTTGGGTTTTTGGCTTGATTAAAAATATATGTGACTCCATAGCAAAATAATGATTGGGTATTCTGACACCATATTAAATCTCCAACAAAATGAACAAAATGTTGTTTTTTTGTGAGGTAAGGAGGGGAAGGCGGCGGCGGCGACGTGTCATTGTCTTTTTAATATGCTAGGCAGGCGGGTCGGATGTTTGGAAGGTGAAGGGACAATGAAGTGGGTGACTAAAATATAAATTAATTTTGTTATTTTGTACATTTTTTTCCTCAGGGGCCATGCGCTGTCCGGCCACTGCTTTGCCCTCTTCCTGGGGAACGTGTTCCACCCTGAGCACTCCCACATGTTCTTCACGGGGCGTCTGGCTTGTGCTGGGGGGTAGCAATCAGCTCTGAAGCTGGTGAGTGTCAGACTGCTCTTTTAGTTCGTTTGACTGGTTTCCGCTTAAAGGAAATTTTTCTAGAAGGAATTTTCTAGAAATCCAACATTTAAAGACACCGAGCCCCAAAATGCTTTTTAGTGCTGAATGCATTTTAAGGGGGGGATAATGGCCCAAGAGGGTCAACTTTTGAACCTATGGCTTCATATATGAATGCAATTTATTATATGCTGGCAGTCGCGGTGTTGAATGCAGTGCAAAGTTTCATCTGTGTACATGAATTGTAAAACAAATTACCGTATTTACTCGCACAATGAACGCACTCGCGTAATGAACGCACCCCCAAGTGGGCTCTCAAAATTTGGACTTTTTTTTCACTCGCGTATTAAACGCACCCTTAACTTGGACGTCAAAATTTGACCCCCTCCCCCCACGCGCACGAAATGAACGCACTTTTTTATCCTGGTGCAGCGAGGTCGCGAATGCGAGGGCAGAGGGCGAACAAAACGCCTTGCGAAAGGCGTTAAAAAAATTAAAAAAGATCCAACGCAAGCAAGAAAACAAACAGGAGAGGAGCTTTTTTTTGTGCAGGGAGGTCGCGAATGCATGGGCGTGGGACAAACAAAACAGCTTGCGAAAGGCGGCAAAAAAAAAAGAAAAAAAAAAAACATGGAACCAAGAGAAAGAGAAAAAAACATAAAAGAGTGAGCTTTTTCTTTTCTTCACAACGCAGTTGGTCCCAGGGCTCGGCGCGCCGCGCCGGGAGGGAGATAAGGCGAAAAGCGGGCAGCCTCCCGCTTAAGTAAAGTCTGCAACGTGAAGGGCATCCTGCCCTGGCCTCCTCCTCGCACTTTGAAAGAGAAGCGAGAAGCCCTCGAAATGAAAGCACTTTTCTATCCTGGTGCAGCGAGGTCGCGAATGCATGGGCAGCGTGGGCAAAACAAAACAACTTGCAAAAAGCGTTAAAAAAAAAAGATCCCACGGAAGCAAGAAAAAACCATAAAGGGAGCTTTTCTTTTTTTTTTTTTTGCACAGCGCAGTCTGGATTTTAGTGTTCACGCCGCGCGCAAGGAGAGACCGTGAAGAGAAGGGAGAAGCCTTCTGCCTAAGCAAACGCGCAAAAAGAGAAAAAACGGAAGCAAAAAAAAAAAACAACAGAGGAGCATTTTTTTTTTTTGCGCATCGCAGTTTTGTTTCGGAGTCGCGCGCCGTGTGCAAAGAGATAAGAAGTTAGGTGTCGATTTTTCTGGATCAAAGGTCCAGTTCATTATGCTGAGTACATATGGGCCAGCAAAAATTTTACTTCAAATTTTCACTTTGCGTGAATAAACGCCCCCCCCCCCCCCCCCCCCAAAAAAAAACAAAAAAACTTTTGCTACTAATGTTTTGGGAAAAAATTTTGTTCATTCTGCGGGTAAATACAGTATAGTAGTTATCAGGAACACACCGACTTTGTTTAGGAAAACTATCCGCTAGAAAACCAATGTAATACCCAACATTTTTCTATTCTAGATCTGCACCAGGTTGCCTGGAGAGTTCAACCGTGGAAACAAAATTTCGAAAAAGTAATTTATTTCATGCAAACATTACAGTGAAAATCAAATAAATTTTTGCCTTTTTATGTCGTTGATAAAATCTTAACATCTTTTATAAAGACATCCACAAAGTAAAAAACAATTCTACAGTTGCATTGGCCATAAAATTTCAGTTACAAAAACAATGAGTGAGTTGTCCTGTCCCATTAGTAATGATAGTTTTCTTAAAGTGAAATTTATGCCAAAAGGGAACAGAGAAAATTGTGTCTCAAAGTACCCAAACCCTACCTTTGCTTTAGCTTTGTGGCTGAAAATATGTTAGTAAATAATTATAACATATTTTCTATGCAGAAAATATGCATATAAAGAATTATAACATAATTAACTATGCAGTGTAAGCTAATGAAACTTACTGGGAAGACTTCTGGCTAGGATGGCAGGTAAATGTAAATATGGCACTTCTGCAGAATCAACTCTGTTTGCAGAAAATTGTTTTTTCTGGGTAGTGTCCTCTCTCCGGGGTCGTTTTCTAAAGTCTCGAGTGTCACGAAAGGTTGTGAAGGTTGCTCTGTGATTCATTTCTGAATTTAAGAACATATTATGCATGTTGTTTGGAGAGTAACATGTGTCACATGTTTTGATAGTAAGAGAAGCAGTATGCTTGTATGGGAAACATCTACACAAACAAATAAGGAACAAAGTATTTGCCTTTTAATAACAGAAAAATCTCTTTGGTTTACGTGGCAAAAATTTTGGGGGTGCAACACTCATTGCTTTTTCTTCCAGAAATACAAACCATTAACTATAGATCAAAATATGGTTCTTTAAATTATCAGTGCTCATTTTCAATTAAATTAGACATAACCAATCACTACTTTTCTTCAATACCTATTACAAAACGAGCAGGAAACTTACAAGCAAAGTTTGAAATACAGGTCACTATACAATGAACAAGTTTACAACTAACTAGCTGTAAGAGGCAACAACCTCAAATATCTCATGCCAGATATACTTACCAAACACCCTATCATAGCTGAAGAGGCACGAGCCAACATTTTCTTTTTACATTTAAAGTGAGCCATTGTACAACAGGAGCATGCAACTTGGGCACAGCTGGGCTTCTTGCAGAAATCACTGTGTCCCTTGACCAGAATCGAACCGCTGCGCCTGCGCTACCGAATCGCTACCCATGCGCTATTGAAGGGGGTTGGAGCTGCACTTCAGCTCGCATGTACGTCGGTGACACCTACGGCGAGTGTGGCTTGGCTATCGATTCACAGCATTAGCCGTGATGGCTTGTCGCCGCCACAGTGACACCTGTGGCGGCGAAGACCGAAGGCACAAATATCTCGAAGCTTACTCGTGAGCGTTGGAAGGAGAAAATGTTGGAGAAGGATGAGAGAGAAACCGGGAGTTGGAAATAAAATAAAGAAAAAGAACAGTAGGAAGCCAAGAAAAGAAATGCAAAGAAAACATTTTGGTCTTCGAAAGTGAAAACAGTGCAAAAGAAGGTGACGACGGATGAGATAGGAAAAGAAGCGCACTGACACAGCACTGACTATCAAAATGAAAAAGCCTTCATTTTTTCAAGCGCTTAACCAGAAAATAAACACTGGATGCCGAGACCGAAAGAACTAATCAAGACACAAAAATACATCCTGACAGGTCAAGACTCCGCTGGGGCGTGCTAGATGCCCGTCGTTTGTTTGGCACGTAAAACCCCCTCAAATTTGATTTGTTTGTCCAATGTATACCCTACCACATGTGAAGGGGATCTGGTACACAACCCCTAGTGCATGGGACAAAAGGAGTGCGGGGGTTAACATCACAATGGAAATCACTGGTACTCCCTCGGTTAACACCAGAGCACAGTCGTGACAACTTCTGGAGTGCTGAAAAGACCACTGGCAGGTTATACTTGTAAGCCACTCGCTTAACCTGATGGGAGAGGGCGTGGACATAAGAGCACCACCACTGGTCTTGTTGTCGGTTTTTGTCTAACCTTAGGACTGGGTCGACCCCTAAACACCTTTATTAGAGGATCTGCCACACCCAGCAATCAACGTCATTCGGATTGTGGGTGTAGCAGCTGTAGGTCGACCCCGCTGGCCACTTAGCGGTACATTGCAGTAGGTGCAGCTTGCATGCCTTTGTTCAATGACTTGACGATCCTGGCGCGTAACAAAAGTAAGACCGCCAGAGAGATTGAAGAGGCCTTTTTTATTTTATCAGAGGGGGAAGGGGAATGTGTCAGCGCACTTGTTGGTGCACTTAGGGTTGACAATGTGCTTTTTATCAAGAACAGTGGCAAGCACGTGTGGAAGAGATATGACGTAGTAAAAGTCTTGTTTATCGGGTTGTATTTTTTGTCTTGATTGGTTTTTTCCTCTCTGTTTCCGGTGTTTATTTTCTGGTTCGCTTGAAAAATTAACCTTTCAGTTGATAGTCAGCGTTGTGTCTGTGCACTTCTCTTTTACTCGTCTTTTGTCAATTTTTTTGCGTTGTTTCCACTTTTGAAGATGATCAACGAGCTCGCCCAACTTACCGCCTTGTTAAAACATTTTGGATTGTGTGAATATTTGAATTTTATACTAGTACCTAGTTTCGATTACCATGCTATATTTGATATCTGCTGTGAGATGAACTGCGATAGGTATTTGTATTTTACTTAAGTGTCAATGGCGGTAGGTCGGCCTTATTGAGTGCATTTCTTACCGAGTGCCAGTGTAGCACTGCTAGAGAAACAATACCTGCGGAGTTTGCTTCCGCGGGCGTTGCTTCTAGCGCAGCGCACTGGTGCTCGTTAAGAAGTGCACTCGACATAGCTAACCCACTGCGTCGAGTTAGCTACGCCAAGTTAGCTACTAATATGAATATCGCGGTTCATCTCGAAGCTAAATATTGAATACAGTGAACTGTTAATTCAACCTCGACGGGACCTCAAACCTGTGGCTCGAATTATCCGAATGATCGAATTAAAAAAAGGGACAGACAACGCTTAAAATTAAACTTCCTTTTATTGTCCACGTATTCACGGATGGTGTTGCGACCCATCTGCACTTAAAACGCGTGACTCAGCATGCTCCAGAGAGCGAGATGCAGGTCCGACTCCAGAAAATTGTGCACTACAAAAAAAACAAAAAGCATTAAATGTAGAGTTTTTTATGCTAAGGCGACGACTTTGACGTCACGGCCCAGTCTGTCGACGACAAAGACATAGCACCAAAAAAAAAAAGGAAGAGAATTTCGCTTCTGACGCAAAATGGACCGCACATGATGCTACAGAAATATGGCACTTTTTGGAGAGCGCTTCTCTGAGAGCTTTACGAGCCTGTACCTTTATTCTCCAAGCGGTCAAAACTGTCGGCAACTAAAGCAAATAACAGAGCAAAAAAAGGAAAAGAGAATTTGCTCTTCTTTAGTGCTGCAATATGGACTTATCACTAATGCCACAGAAAGTCTTTGCAAGTGCGCTGTTCGCAAGCTTTTCTGCCACGTTGCTACGTTCTCCGCGCTATCTCCACGTCAGACTGGTTACGCGCTGCAATACCGCTACGTCCCATCTCAACGGCGTAGAGAGGAGCAAACGCTATATTTGGTTGGCGCTACGTTCGGTGTTTGCTGTTTGCACGTACTGCGTTAGTGTGTATCTTACTGAGGCGTGGATGCCTCTGCAAATTGAGCTTGGCGCGCATTCCGCTTGGGGCACCAATGTATTGCGGATGACACGAGTCTTCCGCGAGTTCGCTATCGCTAACTGTTCTCCTGCGCATGGAAATGCACTAGGGTGCTCGTCCGAGTGACTGCGTGTAACACGATGCGAATTAAATGAAAAGTCAAATTAACCGAGGTCGAACTAACGAAAGTCTACTATAGTGTATTATTCGAAACTAGTATTTGAAAATTCGAATATTCGCGCATTCCTACCGTTCCGCTAGTGAAGCGGCTCTATACGCCAGATGCCCACATCCTCGACGTGCTTCTCTGCGCCTCCCACAGGTGGCCGTGTTTGCAGCCAAGACAGCCAGCTGTCTCCCACAAGGCTGTCGCAGCGTCCACGGCTGCCGTGCTTCACCTGCTGGCGTTGCTGTACTTCCACTTTGCGTACCACAGAACGGTCGAAGGTGGGCATGGGCTCGTTGAAGTTTCTTGTCTCGTAGCCTGTACTGTTTTGTGCTATGTTATCAGATAAGGCTAGCATAGCTGGTCTTATTTATGTATTTATTTTTTATTTTGCCTACCAACAGCCATGGGCCTAGAATGGTATAGCTACGGTATAACTATAACATAAGATAATGTATATAATAATAACTACTATAGCATAATATAATATAACATAGCTATAACAATGCAAGGCTAGCAACTGTTTCGTGCCATGTGGTCAAGGCTTGCACACTGCTGCAGGCTCACACTGCTGCGAGAGCACATGCATGTAACTTCCTCTTGCATTTGTGCATGCTCGCACAAGTAGGTAGTTGTGAAAGCATTGGAGCACCGCAGAAGCTAGGCTAGCATGGACAGCATTGCACGAGATACTAGGTGCCGAATATTGTGCCACTAAGCAGACGAAGAGCCAACACTGCTTGCCAGAGGGTGGGGAGGAGGGGTATGTATTTTACGGCATTTGTGTTCTAACTTAGCGAGTTAAAAAGACAATGTTTTTTGGGGTCGGTGCTCTGAATTTAAGGCGTAGCCGACATTACGAGCAGATGAGGTCGGTGAAGCAGCGCTAGAAAGCACAACATCACGGCGCTTCCCGTCTTGTGCGTTTCCTCTCGCCGTCTTAACCAATCGAGCACAGAGACAGTGCCGCGACTTTGCGTTCTTAGTTCGTGCAGGTGTGTCGTCTGGCCTTTGACTGCACTCTAAATAACTTTGGGTGAAACGCTGTATAGTTGAATCATTATTTTCAGATTAACCAAACAGAAATGGGTCTCGCCAGCCAAGATGCTCCAAAGTAAATTGAATTGCATTTTTCATACAGTTGTCTGCTGTATGTACGAGAAGAGTTTCGTGTGCCAAATCTTAATCTCAAAAGAAACAAAATATTTTTGTCTTTTTCAGCTCTGGACGGCATTTAGAGCATCCAAAGGTTCCACGAACCGACAACTTCTGTACAGATCCAAGAGTGTTTCTTATGTTTGACGACCCTATGTAGTCTGTGACACACTTGAAAGTGTGACGACTTGTTGCAACACTGATTTTTCTATGCCTTACTTAGACCTGGTATTTCGGAATGCTCTCGTCATTTTCTGCTATTCATTTATGTTGTTTCAAGTCGGTTTACCCTGAAAGCTGATCAAGCGCCACGTGCCGTGGTCTTGTTTCTGAAATAAAGAGGGGTTCTAGCTTTCAGTGGTCTTTGTGTAGTTTCTCTGTCTGTCATGTCCATTCTGCCACAAGAAGTTGAAATTGTACTTGTGATTGCTCTTTTTGGCTCAGGAGAGCCACAGCACCACAGAAATACCGGGTGCTTGTGAGAAAAGAGAACCGTGTGCTTTGGCCCGTCTTTGGGAAGAGCTGTTATGTTATTATTACATAACAGCTGTTATAACGTGTGTTATTAACAGATTTCCCGAGCTGCTGTTCTATGTTCGATCGACGCTGACTGTCAATTCGTTTAACAATTCGAAAATGCTTTACCTACCATAAAATACCGAGCAAACGCCCACTCAAAATTTAAAGATAATCGCAAGAAAATGGGGGATGGGTGCATGTGAGGTCATCAATTTGACATATATATGTATCTGTGCATATTTTTTTAGATCTTTCAAATTTTGGGGGTGGGCACTTAGTGTGGAATGGGCTGATGCACGGTATTCTACGGTAGTCGAATTTGAAGCCACAACATTGCTGACGGTATAGTATGCATTTTTATCAATTAGTGGTGTGTAAAATATATATGTATACTTCAAGTACCTCTAAGCATCTAGATCTAAGCAACACTTCTGCTAAAAGATGTGTACAGAGGTGGGGGTTATTAAATAACGAGACTCGTCTTTAGAAAAACATTTATGAAAAAGTTTAACAATTGTAATGTTGTCTCCTATGTACTCCCCTGCCCCTACACCGCTCTGTGTGAATCTTGCATTGCTGTAAGCGGTCCTGTGGGTCGTTCATCAGCTCTATCGCTCTTGCCTTCACAGCATCAACAGAGTCAAACCTCGTTCCTTTCGACCCAGACTTGATCATTGGGGAATAGGAAAAGTCAGATGGGGCTAGGTGAAGCATGAGGAGCTGCTCCAACACGGTGATGCTATGCTAAGGCAGGAAGGGTATGGCCTGAAATGTAGAGGAACAATTCATGGATCCTTCATCGAGATAACACGCCAGCACAAAGACCTTGTCAGTCATGTCGTTCCTGGCTCAGCATAGTATCACCGTGTTGGAGCATCTGCCATACTCACCTGACCCAGCCCCATCTTCCTTTTCCTATCCGCCAAGGTCAAGTCTGGGTTGAAAGGAACGAGGTTTGACTCTGTTCATGCTGTGAAGGCAAAAGCGACGGAGCTCATGAAAGACTTATCACTTTATGACCTCCAGCACTGCTTTCAGCAATGTGCAATTTTTTAATAAATATTTTTTAAGATGAGTTTTTCTATTTAATAGCCACAGATTGTATATATATTGAATAATGACAGCAAACTCCTGCGTGGCAGTTTTATGTTCTGTCAATAAATTTTAAGTAGCTTCTGGTTATGTTGAAATATTAAGTGTTTACATGTTTTAAACCAGTCTGAATTAAGCTGTACAAATCGAAAGTAGTCTCAAAACTAGTTTATCCTAGGTCGCAAAATTTATTTCTGCAAAATATTAAGATAAGCGACATATTGGAAAATTAGCAGAATATTGAGCGATCGAATTGTGCTTGGTGACTGTTTCAGCAGTGTTAGTAGTATGAATAAAAAAAAGAAACTAAATGAAAGGAGCTGCAATTGCAAGTGTTCACCTATGATAAAATAATGGGTATAGAATTAATCTTACCACAAACACATTTTCCGAATTGGTCCTAAATAAGACATGTTGTATACAGATAAACACAAAAAGTAACGACAGACGCAATCTAGTGAAGGTTAATCACATCGATTCGCACGCTCAGACGGAAGTCAACACGAGACGCTTGTGGTATGTATGTCTTCAGTGTCGGAGTGCATATCTCATGGATCATCCAGCGATATGCCCACCGCATTAGGTCCACAATAGCAAAAGAACAGCTCAGTTGTGCCTCAGACCACCAGTCACTATGTTTTCAACACTTGCAAAGGCATAGGCAGTCAAGCACCTAGCTCTGTGTCTGGAAGGTAGCAGCAAGGAAGCGAGCAGGGGTGGCAGACTACATGCCGGCGACTGCCTGTTGCACTTCTTTGCCGGTGGAGGTGCTGACTGTTGCCCGACTGTGGCGCCTCCTAGGGCTGGTAGTGTAGCAAGTGCCACCGATTGTACGTGCCACGTAAAGGCGCGAGACGTTTGTCAATTGACTTTGATATAATTATGTTGACTTGCTCGACCTTCAAGTTTTACACCTTGGCCACGTGTTTCAAGGTTTACTCAATCTCACTCTAGGGTAATGAACAGGTTCTGAACCTTAGGCGTTCGAAACCTTCCCGCACCAGCTTTGCTTTATCTCTCTTGTAACATGACATGATACGCAGGAGTAACTTGGATCCATGCGAATAAGGTTTGGAACACAGCCCCAGGACGTCACCTCCCTGAAAAGCACGGGAAATTTGAATGTTGGCTTTGGCGTCAGCCTT
The DNA here is from genome assembly GCA_037355805.1 of Ixodes ricinus. NCBI lineage: Eukaryota > Metazoa > Arthropoda > Arachnida > Ixodida > Ixodidae > Ixodes > Ixodes ricinus. Next base: position 2,881 of record JAZHYW010067755.1, on the reverse strand, counting down.
CCATTGCCGCTTTCTTGTGGCATCCTCGATCATCCGCATCCAGTGCGCACCGAGGCAGCGAGGTTCGCCCCATCATCTTCGATCAAGTGCACCGGGTGCGCACCGGACGCCTCGATCAATGGAGTACACCCTCCTGGTAGCGGTTGCGTCTCCTAACGCGGCACTTCAAGAAAATCGACAGTGCGTTGGGGTGCAGTCGGTGCAGTCCCCTGCAGGCATTGTGGCCAGGAGCGGGAATCCAGGAGATGGCGGGAATAGCAGACGCGCAGTCCACCGAGATGGAGATCTTGCGCAAATGAACTCGCCGCAGCTGCACCAGATGAATAGACCTGTTGCAAAATGTACAGTGCCCACGACGGTAGGGAATTTCGGAACCCTCGGTACAAATCACGCACTATCTCGTTGCGACTGCGCACGCGTCGCGGCAGCTATTGCCAGCAGCTGTTGCAGCCATCCGCCATCCTCGCTCCGCTCGCCAGAACGCCGTTGAGTGGCGCACCGTATCTGGCAGCGTAAGCACATTGCTCAAGGTGATTTGAATGCCTTCGCGTTTGCAGTGTCACTGAAATCCACTTATTTTGCACCGCGACCGTGGTAGGGTTCGACAAAACGTTGGCGCAACAGACGACAGATGCGGTGTCGGTACAAAAGAGAGGTGGAAAGGCAGACCCCTCCCGTGCGCTCGTCGCTCGTCCGACGAACCGATCAATCCGACTCGGCTCTGGGGTGCTCCAACGTTGTTGCTATGGTAACCTGCGCCTGCTCGCGTATGCCACGTGGTACCGGGGAGGAAAGACGATGGGAGGGGCGTACCAAGTACTCCCATTATTCGTCGGCGGCGCACGCGGGCTTTTGAGATTTTCCCTCGCCGGGAGAAGAGGCGGGGGGGGGGGATGTTTTTAGTTTTTTTGCCCGATCGCCCAAGGGCCATTCTGGTGATATCCCACACCACCTGGTGATAGTTAGGGCAACTTAGGAGAAAATTTCGGCTTAGAAAAGCGGGAGGAATCAAATGTTTGTCTTTTTAGACTCTGGCTAGGTGGCGCAAGCTACCAACTCAACAAAGGCCCATAGCCAGTAACATTCATCCATCCATTCATCTATCCGGGGATCGTATAAAAACGACTTTCCGTCGTGTCGGCAGTGTCGGCCATACATTCAAAACATGGCGCTAAAGGAGTCGCTCCTCGGTCTTTGGTTATTTCTCCTCTTGTGCGACGGAGCCAGACTCAACGTCCCGCGCGTCTTGCTGCCGTATCGTCAAGAGGTGGCCACCAACTACAGCCTCGAACTCATCGACGCCAGCCCGGGCGCTTGCTACCACTGGTATGTGGGCCACGGCTGCCCGGGCGTTCCTTCCCACTCCGGTTTTCTCGATTCTAGCACTCGTGCGGGGGGACAGTCGGGTCAGTTCGTGCGCACAGGCACACTGGTCGCTTGTCGCGTACCGGATAAGGCAGCATCGCTCGTATTCCACCATGCAAACAAGGCTACGCCGGTACCGTCCATCCACGTGGTCGGTTGTCATCGACGGTTCCTCCCACGCGCTGGACGAAAGGCATTGGGGGATCGGTGGCCGAGTGGGTTAAAGCGCACACCCAGCTCGACGCGCGTGGAGCGAAAGCTCGCGCCGCAGAGCCAGGATCCGGGCTCGAGCCCCACCCCGACCGTTTCGATCTGGATGAGCATCGTACCGGCGTGCGGTCGTGCATCACTACTGCGTGGTGCACGTTAAAAACCCCAGGCTAGCGGTTGTACTGCACTGGCTTAAATTGCTCATCTACAGCGAGCGACTCGTCGCAACTTTAAATGGCTGACCAACTACACGCTGTATAAATATCCCCACAACCCCAACCCCCGAAAGGCAGTCCGAAGTTCCGAAAAGTTTCGAGGCTCGTGGCGCGCCGACTCAAGTTCGGGTTAACCGCCATAGCCACTGACAGAATGAGAAGGGCAGGGCGCGTCTTGAACGCCCGGCCTTCAACACGCGCTCTACGCCTTCCGCCGTGCTTCGGCAAACGCCGAAGTGTTGTCGAAGGTGGGAAGCTTGCGCTGGAGAGGCGGGACTACTGAAGCTTCTCCCTGCCGTTCTCACCTTGTCAGCGAAATTTTGAAAGCGCAACTGTCCCATGTTGCGGAACAACAGGAAGTCGCGCGGCAGCGCTTGACTACCTACGTTACTGTGTGTGATGTGACACGACCGCAAGCCACTGGGCCGTCCGTGTTTCGTATGTTTCGTGCAAAGCTACTCCTCGCTATGCTTTATGCGAAGCGCGTATGTCCTCGTGACTCGCGGTCGTAACTCGACGCAAGCCCTCGATCGTAACGTGGTCTGCCGTATGGATGGGCCTTTATTATTCAAAGGTTGTGGACTTCAAGCGTAGAGCGAAAGCGTGCAGGGCACGAGAGCACCTGCGAAAATGCCCCTCCGCGTGCTCGTGCAGGACCATGCACTCCTACTCTGAGCCCCCTCGAGGGAGCACCCCCGCAGGGTGCACCTGTGTTAGGTGCTTGGTGGGTGGCGTCACCACGAACCAGGAGTCATGTGGGTTCACCCACCCACGCCTGGCTGTGCATGGCTTAGCCCGTGTCTGTGGAAAAGGGGATCCTAGTCGTTGAGCTGAGCCCAGGGTACCTTTGGACCATTCGGGGACCCCCTGGGCGAGGAAATATACAACTTTGGCCCCTAGCCTCGTAGACAAGTGTCTTGGCTTTGTCCCAACAAGGACGATACAGTCAGTCGCCTCCTCTGGCCTCTTCTCCCTCCTTCCACCTCTTTCTTCTTTCTACTACTGTCTCTTCTTTCCCTTCTCACCTTCTTAGGCGGCAAGGGCCAACCTTAGTTGGAACCAGGTCCTGTCTCTGCAAACCACACTTGGGT